>JASANE010000176.1:0-79616 GCA_030248225.1 Trileptium ribeirensis | reverse complement strand
TCAAAATAACAAACACAAGCGTTAAGCTAGAATTGTTGAAGTTAGTAAAATCCAGCTGTCATTCTGTTCTAAACTTCTCCCAGTTCTATATTCAGAATATTTACAACTACTAAGGCTCAACCAAAGCCTAGTCTAACCCTAAGTCGTTAACCCGTAAACCGATTACGTTGTATAAAATATAGATTAAGTGCTTGATTATCAAGCAATAGTAAGTTTACATTTGGAAATAATCTGTAGTAGTGTATTAGTGTAGTGGCGCACATGTTTTAGAAACAGTTAAAACGGACTTGCCGACTTGTCGCAACCCGGATTTACCGATACGCACGGCACATAGCTCCGGTTCAGGGGGGGCTTCTCCGTTCGTCGTTCGAGGAGATTTTTCACTAGCGGTTAATGACCTATATTTTTGCAAAATTAGGTACAAATCGTTCATGAATTATAGAAACCTGATTATATTAAGCCGTATTAAAAACTATTTTCGATCCAAGATGAACCAGGACCACTCAAGCGCTCTGGAAATTACCTCCTTGGAAAACGGCTTCACAAAGCAGTTGACTTAAGAAGGCGTTATTGAAAAATTTGCAAAGCAGAAAGCTTTAAAAGTGTGCATTTCAGGTAACAGTTGTTTAACTTTTGTTCTCATTTTAATAGATATTGTGATATTTGTGTGATAGATATTTTAATAGATTGTTGTGTTAAGTTATGAGACAATGCGGCCTGCAGAAATAGTTCCACGAAACCGAAAGCCACGGAGGCGAACAATGCTTTAACTTCCAAAACGTTTCTCATTCACTTTAAGATATTAATTGTGCGAGTGAACATCGAAGGATCTGTTTAAGACTCATAGCACCGAAACTATATGCTGAAAGATGTTTAAGGTTAGAAGCGCGTAAAATTTTATGAAACAACAGTGTTTCTTAGGGCCTCGAGGTTTGTCGGCGTAGCCCCCAGACCCAAATCCTTGCCAGTAGGAATGTAGTCGACAGCGGGAGCTTCTATTTGCAAGTACATATGTATGCATCGTCAACAGTGAATATAACAGGGAGAAATATCGGGATACTTTTGAACGCGAACGATGAAGCCCACCTACCAACTGAAAAGGTCTCGGGGCTTACCACATTTATGCAACAAAAAAGACAAATAATGTAGCATAGAGCAATATGTGATTTACGCTTATTCCGTAGGCATCACAGGCCACCATATATCCATGCAAGCTATAGGCTCCGTTCTAAAATGCAACCTGTTTTGGCGGCTGCTTGACACAGATTATGCATTTGTTGTTACACTGTAATATGAACTGCAGCGTACATAGCATTGTGGTTTTACCTGTAACTGTATAGTGGATGAATGCAATTTTGTGCATAACCAATACCAAAAAAAATTCGATTATGAAATATATATCACATAAAAATTTCGCAAAATTAATCTTGGAGAGATCCGTCGCACGTTCGGTTGGATATTAGCTAGAATATCGCTCTCCGGTCGTATTTCCCGCCGGTCCTTGTTCAGGCTAGCCGTAATTTATGTCGGCCCGTTTGCAAGCACAGGACGTTTTGCTGGCTGGACGGCCAGCCGGCCGGCCGCAAAATTTCGTGTCCGGCCGGCCAACGACATATTCCAACAATATAAAACATACCCTAACAATACTAAAGAACAAATAATGTGTCTACTAGGCAATGGATTTATTGTGCCGCCATAATTCGTACCTATTATGAGATAAGCAAATAACTTTGCTCATCATAGAACCAGCAACAGCCTTTATGCATGCTTCAGCCTCTAGGAACAGAATCACACCTATTATACGATTAGGAACACAGACCCCTCCATATTACGCGTCTTCTTGCAGAACGGTGCCTTTATTATGCGTTAGGAACAGAACAGTAACTACCACATAACCAGAAACAGGACACTGTATTTATTATGGCACCTGGAATTGATTTGTGCTTGCTACGGAACTAGCTACAAAATCATCGCGTCAGCTTGTGTTCCATGTATTACTAGAAGAAGGATCTTGCCTACCATACTACGAGGAATAGAAGCGAGCAATCTTGTTTACACAAATACACGATTCGCCTGTTAATGCTAAGCAACATGGGACAGGACTCAACTTGGTTATTGACCAGAAACAAAAACAATACATATTGTGGAACTAGGTAAAGAACCAATGTCTACTTAAATGTGACTATGCCGTTCATAGAACAGCACCGTGTTTGCCACGCAGTTATCAAGCTGGTGGGTGCCAGCTATTATATGCACGTTATGTCGCTCTTAATGTGATAAGTGTAAGTCTGAACTTCTTGATCTCTGTTTTAAAGCACTTAGATGAGCCCCATAGTGAAGCCTAAGACTAAGCTGTCGGGCTGTCGCCCACGCTAAGCTGTTCTTTTTTAAAAAATATAATGGTAAGCCTGTGAACTTCACTTGAGCTGGTTAGGGATTAAATTGACCCCTTTATGTGACAAAAATTTATTATTATCATCTATATTGTGAATAGAGAACTTACTTTATTCAATACAAATACATTAGACAACGAATTATTATGCAATCTATTGACACATAGCCAGTTAAGTTGAACCATATTTATGCTTCGTAACATAACATACTAATTTTTACAATAGGATTTTAATGCGGTATAAAACTTGGTAAAAATATCACACTTGGGGGCATATGTCTGTTGATTGTTACCGCAATTCAGGAGTATTGAATTTGTTCTTTATGCAGCCGATTTTTGGCAACATTCAATCGCATATTCGATAAACTTAAATTTTGAATATAGTTTTGACAAACCGTTTGACCACATTGTTAGTCAGTTAAATTCAATCTCCGCAGAATTTTCCTTTCTTTGCGGAATGAATTAGTTGTTGAGCGGTATCTTTGTGTGAATGAGGCGACGACGGCTCTATCACGTTATGTCGAACAACATAGGGCGAAAGTTTCTATCAGCTTTGTACGATTTCGCAGTCCTTCTATTCAGCGAAACCATCAAACCCATTAAGATTTTGATGTAATACTCAACTGGCCTATTCGGCTTCAATCTAGATCACTGTTTTAAGGCATACATGCGCGATCGACTACATCACACTGCATTTCCCTTTTGAAGCACCCGACGTCGAAGCATCGCCGGCATCACCGCTACTAGCCCCTGCTTTTTTACTCGATTTCGCGTCTTTTCCACCGGAATCTTTGTCTTTCTTCTTTTTGCCTTTTTTTCCTTTACTATTTTCTTCTTCGGTACTTAGCGTCAAGTTACGGCGTTTTTCTAAAGCCAGCAATTGTTGAAACATTTCGGTTATATTATTGTCGTTTTTGGCAGATGTTTCAATAAATCCCGCACTCCATTGTTTGGCTTGGGCTTCGCCGATTTCTGGCTTCACTTTACGTACTGTCGAATCCAATTTATTGCCGACAAGCATTATCGGTGTTTCGTCCATTTGGGCACCTGCAACAAAAACAAAGTATATATCATTAAATTAAGACCCGTAAAAGACTTTTCATTTGGGTTTTTTCATCAAGAATTTAATACATTCGACTCGATTGTATTTTGGTCAAGATACATCTTTCATGATGACTCAGATATTTAATTTCCTGAAACACTTCAATACTCTAAATTTACAGCTTGGTATCATCTTCTAATATCCCTAGAGCGGTGACCATTCCTAATGATTTGTTAAAGTCGTATCCTTTAGCGGTATTCAAGCAATCTATATATTTGCTTTTGAAGCAAACGTATTTGTAACTGTGATTTTCAATGTCTGTATCTCGAAGAAAATTAGCTCAATTGTTAAACATTTTAAGTATTTAAAAATTATTCTATACAATGTGGTTTATGTTTAGGTGAAATGTTGCAGGTGTAACACTGTAGCCTAAAGGTAAACTTTCCAATGATAAAGTATTCGTTATTGTTAGTGAATTTCCTAATTCCATGACTAGAACAAACGACTGATGTTCGAACTGGAATGCCACCACGCTCATAGTTTGATTCAAAGCCACAACTCATCCATAACAGTGGTTTCGAAAATTGACGAATGAATAACATTTTACTTATAAAACATGAGGATTTATACAAGTTAACCTTTAATTTGAACTGGAATGCCGCCACGCTCATAGTTTGATTCAAAGCCACAACTCATCCTTAACAGTGGTTTCGAAAATTGACGAATGAATAACATTTTACTTATAAAACATGAGGATTTATACAAGTTAACCTTTAATTTGTTGTATCTCTTTGTAGATCGGATAAAGATGTCTGAACGAATCTGCTTTGTCAATGGAATACACAAGAATAAAGGCATGGCCCCGAGATATTGAAAGGCGTTGCATTGCCGGAAACTGATGCGAACCAGTAGTATCTGAAATACATATATAGATAGCTATAATTAAGTTAAAATATCTCCATCGTATACTGACATTTGCAAAACCAGTTGCTCAGCTATAGACCGTTATGTTTTCAGGTTCACTTCAGTTATAAGAAATTCGGAACATATCTGGCATCATAAGCGTGCCCTGGATTATATCGAGACATTACCGCTCATACTAATATCGTCTAAAAACTGAGGCTTCGGGAATCTTTTGCCGCAATAAAACAGATTTTAACGCATTATGTATGGTGTATTACTGCGCAAGGAGACATGTGCTAAACCCTACAATTCATACATACAATACAGCTCTGAAGAAGCGACTGCGCTGGTTTACACGAAGGTGCAGCCAAATATGAGTGAAGAACTTTAATCTACTCCCTAAGCCGCCTTGCAGTAAAATATACATAACTAATGTAGTTAAAATAAATGATTGGACATCTAGCTAAGTAGTTAATGTAGTTAGTTTTAGTGAAGTTAAGCTTATATTCCGTTTTGGATCATTCTGGATTCTATCTTATTTAATGTGCAGTTATTATCAATCTGTAAACTCCGAGATCTCCTACATCGTTAAACGTAACTTTGGATACGATGCAGCTTTGTCCGAGTTTCAGACCAAGGATTAACAGTTGAAAGCCGGTTCCCCTTAATTATAACATACGGGGTAAAACCTTAAGCTATAAATACGTTGCATGCGATAGCTAACAAATTTAGGTGTCTCGTGAGATGATATTTGATTGTGAACTACTGCTACCTGTTATAAAAGAATATACATACCGAAGAGCTGTAAAATGTAGAAATTCTTCAAAGGCCTCTGATGCATTAGATCCATGATTATTGCGCAATTTGTAAATGCCGTTTCTACTCGGTCAATTGTTCGCTGCGTGATTTTTTATTAATTTCAAGGTAGAGATTTTTCAATATTTGCGGCATCGCACTTACAGCGACTGGACCGAAGTTTATTTCGGCGGAAAAATTGATTAATGCACTGACTAAAAAGAATCAGTTTCACCTTGTAGCCATACGTATGATAGACTGACTCGGTATTCACAAAGCGCGGATGCTGTCCGGCTAAAATTTTATGACGATGCTCCTGTAATACGATTCTGGTTCTTCATGTTTGTAACTTAACCCCATAATGTCGGTTTCCCAGTATATAGTCAGAATGTGATCTTTGCAATTTCATATAAATAAATCATAATATAAATATGTCACTAATAAAAAGTGTTTAATTTGTACAATTTTTAAGTTTATCTAAAAGCCCAACTAAAGCTTGAGTTAAAAATATTTGCGACTAAGTTATTGAGCGTTGAACAAATGACTTCATTAATTAAATAGCTTAATGCATATGATCTAACAGTCCCAGACGATCATCCGAAAAACTTTTGCCACAGTAAAGCTAAAACTCTTCGACAGATGGATGCAAGTTATGTCTGGTAGGATTTGCTACCATATGTGCAAGAAAATCAACAAGCCATATGTTGTAAATGCGTTTTCGAACAAACATTCATAGGGATTATTCCCACCTCCCCGCTGAGGTGTCGACCCAGACCCAACCCCTTCCTCGGCGAACAGTGATGACTCCTGTTGCCGCTGGCCCAACCCACCATGGCACCCACGGCGCTACCCACCCTCTCCCACCGATCGCCAAAATTTCGAGTAATTTTGCAATAATGGAGAAAACTTAGGAAAAGTAGGCACAAGATCGTAAAAATTAGATAACATTTTGGAAAATTTTGGAAAATTAGGAACTTTTAAAACTTTAATGCTCCCCCGCCGCGTACCCCTTCTCTTCGTCAGCCAGCTGACGTCCCCTGCCATGCCAAAGGCCGATTCCACTCTCCCTCGGGTTAGGCAGACCTATTACTGAGACGCACAATGCTGACCCGCCTGTACCGGCTTTTCTTAAGTATTGCGTTGTGTGTCGTGCCATGTCAGAGATATGTTAGTGATACCATGTGGGCATTCAGCATGTCCTTCTAGGCTAGGTACATTTAACTCACAGGACCCAGCCCAGGGTCTCAAATCCAAACAATAGAAAGTCCTTGGTTTTCATGAAGTATCCAGTATCAATTTTAATAAAATTTAGTCTCTGCCGCAAAATATATTAAAATGTTGAAATGTTCAGATAAGGGCGGATTCCTTTACACGCATGAATTAGTCGGAATGTATTGGTACTATACTGTGATACTGCTTCTAAAACTATACAATATACTGTATTAAAGAACATACAAAGCGTCAACAAGTGACGTCATTCCAACTGTCGTCACATGAGTAGAACCTATGGATAATTAACCACGAAATTATATCGCTAACACCATGAAATACCTGGTGCTCCCATAAACACTGCCTACGATGAACTGGTATATTGATGCGATGGCAGTGTTATTGGTTCTAAAGCTTCAGCAACATCTCCAAACCTGTTTAAGTATATAATTCTTACAAAATACTTAAACCTAGCACCTTTGTGGGCTTTTGGATCACTATGACCATTTGCTTTTTGGTTACTCTTCAGCAGCTACAAAGGTTATTTACGTGACAACATTTTAATACTTGTTAATAACACGCATATTTCTCAACATACAGCTGGGTGGTTGAATGATAGGCTTGGATTAAACACAATGTGTCAAATTATACGAATGGTGTCAGCTAGAAAAAAAATTAACAGCAAACAACTTTCCGTCTATTGATTTTTTTAGCACAACTATGCGTATTTTACAGCTGAATAATTGATGAAAATATAACCTTAGCTGCTGGGGGCTAAACATATTACTGATTTCGTTATGGAATAATAAATGACAGGTCGGTGTTGGATACCATGTCGGGTTCCATTTACAACCTTGAGACAGATTTAGTATGTCAAAAATATGCAAAAGGATTACTTTTAAAAGCTTAGACTAAACTGAACTTTAGAGTTTAAACAGTGTTCTGCAGCCCTATTATTGCACTATTGAGGGCATGTTTTGAATGATGCATATTAATTTATTGATGGATTTTAGTGTAGGTCAGTAGAACTGTCGGAAGTTTTTTGGTAGCATGAACATAAATTTCATAGAACTCTAGGGTAAATAATACGTGTGTCATCTGAAAAGAACTGAAATTCGCTGAAATGTTGAACTAAATTCGCCACAAAACTGTAACACTGGGTCCACGGAAAATATTAAATGCGGCGCTAGGCAAGGTCCTCGGGTATCTTATGATATTACAAATTAGAGTTATCCTCCTACCTGCAAGTTCGTATAAGTGATACCTAAAATCCTGAATCGAACTGTTAACAAATTTCAATTTTAATTACGATTCAACAGTCCTCGTTTACGAACGGCAGTCAAATGTATGATCACGCAAAGATATAAACTAAGTAAGATTGTACTAAAACTGACTTCAGTAAAATTGGTAAATCCATTCCACACATACTCTTGTTGCATATAATATTATATAGCTTGCATAACGTATAGTCGCAAAAAAGACGATTTAACAGTATAAATAAGACGTGATGTAGAATTATAAATCTGTATCTACACGGACATCTGTAGAACACATCATAAGAAACATTCTGAGCAATCGATGAAACAGATTCAATCATCCGTTATTGAGTTTAAAATTCGATTACAATTACGTTTAAAATTCACATCGTGAATTAGTTGCACTAGCTATGTGATCGTTATAAAATGATAAAAGGCCCTACTACTTACGGTTGTTGGGAACACAGGAGGCTGCAATTCTTACAGAGATCAATGACCACGTGTGCCTTCTAGCCAATGGCTTGTTATTTTGGAATCGGTATAAATGAGTAACATTAAAGCTCATTTATCTTATAAAAACAGCCCTCATGCTTTATTTAGAAACCTTTTCAAACATTTACTTTTTAGGTCCTAGTTTATTGTGTGTCTGTGTAATTAATTACGAACTGTGACAAAATTTATACCTCATAAGAAATGAAACACATCCATTATACATTTCAAATATTCAAAACTTATTTATAATACCTGTAATTTGAAGCGTACACACGTTTTGTTGTCGATTACACGATATAACTTGACGATACGTATCTTCAATTGTCGGGACATAATTTTCGCTGAACGTTCCCTGAACGAATCGTAGCACAATTGAACTTTTACCAACACCACCAGCGCCGAATACGGCGACCCTATAGTCGTTCGACTGCTCAGGCATGCTGTTGGGACCGACCTATAATAGATCCAAAATATTTTAATATATTAGCGGATTGGGGGAGGACCTCGATTGCCCATGCAGCCATTATAGTTCTCGCCCCAAAGACTAAAAATATTTAAATTTTTTAGCTTATGCAAAATATCAAAGAAGAAACAATTATGAATCAAAAAAGAGAATATTATGGAGCCAATAAATGAATAGACAAATTTCTGCAATACGTTACTGGTATAACCTTGTATTGGCTGACCCTACCATGGACTTGCTTCGTTACTCTACATGTCAAAAATCAGAGCTCTTTTAAAACTCTAATAAAAACGTTTCAAAATAGTTTCAATAACTCCTTAGTACATATTGTGCAGATCACAAATTACTCCAATCTGTGCTTCATTCAAGCCAGATATTTTATTTTACGATAGAATCTAAAATCGGAACCTCATGAACTCAAAAATCAGCACTGATAGGCAATCGCGATAATGCACAAATAAATAAAGATTTCAGAATATTGTCACCCAGATTCTTGGAATCATGTCAAGTTTTCCTCGAAGTTTATACTGTTTTATTTCTCTAGACCGAAGTCCACGACTATGTGTTGTCGTTGGCCGAGCCTTAGCTTAGGTTTACAATTTTACATCAAATGTTGGATCACGGTACTTATGTCAGGTTTTCCTAACTCATACAGGAGAAACAACACGCCATCATCGCAGTTTGTGCTAATTTGACGGTGATCTAGTTAGTGGTAAACCTGCTAATTATCATAGTGACTGGTTACACAAAGAATCAGTATACATAATTTCAAAAACAAATTTTAAGTATCAACAAATATATATTTTGAAAATTTTTTATTTTGAGTGTTGAGTAATTACGGAACACATAGTCTGGTCATAAAATTAGTGTGAAGAGATAATTTAGTAATCAATTTTAAATTTTAAATTAAAAATTTATATGAAAGTTATTTTAATGTTGTCAAAGCTTTAAAATTTTACACGCACGGAATACATAATATTTTCCTAAATAAACATTCAGAGTCACATTTTAAACATAAGTGACGACAAAATATATTGTATCTAGTTATAAAATAGAAATAGAAACAGACTGATTAGTTTACTCGTAGTTTATAGAGTATTAAAGGAATAATCATAATAATTGCTGTATGTTACGACAGTTAATTAAAAAACGTTCTAAACTTACATCTGCCATGTTGATATTGGTGTTGAACAAAATCAGTAAATTCAAAGTAAGGTAAGTAGATAGTAGAACGTAATCCAAAGATCTTTTTAATAATTGATAAAGTAACACATAATCTTTAGTATATATATTGATGTGTTAATAATAAGTTGAACAGAATCTCCATTCTGCAGTAGAAACTGTTGTACATTAAATTTTACAGCCAACAAACCTGTGATTGAACAATCGTATCATTTCCATATTAGAAAATTTTGCGCAGAACATATATATTAGCGCGGATTACGCAAGCCGAGTTTACTAATATTGAGCCACGATCTGTTTTGAAGTCAAACGGACACGAAGTCGGGAGGCCCGTAAAATTTTGAGCCGGCCGCCGGCTGGCCAATAGCCGAACAGCCAGCTGACTGGTCAGAATCTTCTTTCACTTGGGCAAGAATTAAAATTTTCGCAATGGCTATCTCATCATTTGTTTAAAATAATGAGTTAGATTAGGCAATGGATCTTTTATAGTGGAGCTACCAATGCTACAGCCAAAGTGTGGGCAATAAAAATTTTTTGTTAGTCTGATTTTCGGTAGCCAGGTTAGCTGTACAGTAGTAAAGGCATAAACCGCGCCAGGCCAGTTGTCGGCCAATAATGGCTGAGGCACGGCTTTGGCTGTTTTTAAAAGTCGAAAATTATCAACGGCCGGTGGTGGGCCTTCGTCCAGGATATTCTTCGATCCTCCGATCTGAAACGACCGACCGAAGATCTTCACATACGTTGCTCAACAATAGTGTTTGCTTTATGTTATGCATAATATATATTCGTTATACATGCATAAATACATAACTATACATAAACAAAATACATAGACGTAGCATTATGTCATCGGTACTCAACGCCCTTTAGGTCAGGACGGTGGATCGAGAGTGACAGTGGGAGTTTGAGTCGAACGTTTTAGAAGTTCGTTATTGTCCTCGAAATAAATTTGTCAAACTTTTGCTAAAATGTTTGATATTTTTTGCTAAAATGACAAAAGATATCATGCGGGGTGGGGTGTGGATGGGGATTGTTTAGGGCGATTGTCCGACCCTTAAGGCGTGTTCACACGCTCAAACTTTTTGCTCAAATTTTGATCAAAATTTGAAAGCAACTTTTTTCCATTTTTTGCAAGATTGAACGTGTGAACACAGTTCAAACATTTCATCAATGTTCCTGTAGCCAATCATGGACGAGATGTATTACCTGAAAAAGTTTGAGCTAAAATTTTGATCTCAAATTTTGAAATATCGCAATTCTCATTTAAAAATCACCGTCAAATTTTGAGCTCAAATTTTGAGCTCAAAATTTGAGCAAAACGTTTGAGCGTGTGAACACGCCTTTAGTGTGTGTGACCTTCCGTACCCCTACAAGCAACTACATAATAACGTTTAGATTTTAAATAAAAAATTAAATCTATATACTTATAACCGTTAATTAAATAAACAAACATTAATTGTTATTACATACAATCACTATAAATGCTATTTCAATTCTAATGGCATCTCAAAACCTCAGGAAGCAGGAATCGATTAATATTCAATTCAATTTAATAGATTAAACTCATACATGTCTAATATATATTTACGCAAGACAGTGCGCTGACTACAAGATATATTTAAATAATGGTAAATTCTTGTGGAAAGAATAAGGCGGTATATACCACATTGCTTATATCTGTTACAAGATACGATCGTATTTTAACAAGGCTTCAACAATGAACACGTATGCGTGAAACTGCAATGATCACCGATTCATAACATAATAAATGCGCGTTTTTATAAAAGCTTGTTCACGGGGGGGGGGGGGAAACTTTTTACTGCCGTTCAGATCATATTCAATAGTTCAATAGTTCAGTGTACTTTGAAACGAAACATTCCATAGAATCGGAACTAAGTTGAACAGAGCAACATTTTTAGTGACGAAAAAATTTATTGTCTTAAAAACTTTTAAAACTGAGTTTAATTTGAGTCAATTTGATAACAAGTTTTAATCCATCCAATCATTACAACACCAGTACAAAAAACAGCTTGGATGCAACATAAAAATAATTTGTGCACAATGATGGAATATTGTTTGTTGGATTAAGACTTTATGATAATTGCAATTTTTATGGAGTTACCGTAAGTTCTAAACTGTCGTAGATTGGACGGCGGTCACTATAAAACATAGTCAGGCTATCGAAGCATGTTCCCGCAGTCACCTAAGTTGTCAACTAAAAACGATATATATTTACCAATGTTGATATCACGATATGACGCAAATTCTAATCCAGCCGAGACAGTGATTAATCAAATGCTACTTTATCATTTCGGGTTGGTATGTTTCCTCTTTTTAGTAAAGGAGATATAAAGGACATTAAGAATTTTGCAATTTTATTTTCAGTAGCCTGGATCGCCGCTTGTTTAAAGCCCTCGTAAACTTCGAACACGGAAAGCAATTTTAGCGAATATATATTCGAAAAACCGTTCCTCGCAACTAATTTAGTGATCAGTAAGAAAATATGAATCATAATAGGACCGAAGAGGTTCGTTATTGATTGATGCAATTTTAGGCCCATATCAACTTTAGGGACCGGACGTTATAGCGTTAGAAAAAAGCACAGCTTAGAGTGGGTGTTCGGGGAAAGGTGGAGCTCCCGACTTAGGCTTAGTACATGGCTCATATAGGGACCTTAGCTTAGGCTAAGACTAAGGCTTAGGCTTAGTATATCGAGAACGGCATGGCATGCATGATACTTCGGCCCCTAAAGTTAACATGGGCCCAATTTTACATAGCCACAACATGCAGTGTGGCTTTTACTTTCGTGAAATGCGGTCATCAGTAACATGCGACACCTAATCCGATACTGTGTCTATTGCATTACAGTATATAAAAGACAAATCAAATGTCAGCACGTTAAGTAGTGTATACAAGGATTTACTGCTGCAAGGCACAACTAAATATCATGTTTATATGAATAATAAAATCGATTAGTTAAAAATATATTAATTTACTACATGTAGGTTCGACAATAGGAAATACTTGAAAAATAAGCCGTATTTTGAACTTCGAGGAAAGTAAGCAGTTCCTGAAACTCAACGTTCCCACTCCTATGACGTTATCGGTAAAAATCATGATTCAATTATAAAATTATCGGTAAAATTATAATTAATCTACAAAATTATTGAGAAAAATCATCATTAGCCTATAAATTTATCGGAATTAATCATTATTAAGTTATAAAATTGTCCGTAAAATCACGATTAAGCTATAATATTAACGGTAAAAATCATGATTAAACTATAAAACTATCAGTAAAAATCATGATTAAACTATAGAGTTATGGGTAAAAATTATGACTTAACTATAAATTTATCGGAATTAATCATGATTAAGTTATAAAATTATCGGTAAAATAACTATTAAACTATAAAGTTTTCGGTAAAATCATGCTTTAACTTTAAAATTATTGGTAAAAATCATGATTACTGTTAAATAATTCCTGTTTTTGGTCAAAAGCATTCAAATTTCGTGCTTATATTCTTTAACTTAGTAGCGAGGTAACCGATTTGGTTTATCTTTTCACACTCGCTCAAGCTCATATTTATGGTGAACAATAGTTCGTCTGTCGTTGAATGTCATGTTATAACCAATAATTGCTTTCTTACGAAGGAACATTGTCTCGAATCTCTATTTTGGAGTAAAATAGGCTGCCTAGATTATGCTTTGTCTACTTATTTTGTTAGTAGGTGTGCCAGTTTGACTCCAGTTTTCATAATACACGCGTTCTACGATAACTATCATGCTAACTACCTGGCGCATCCGCGAAAGTTCATGAGGTTCCTACTTACTTGCGAAAACGTCTATTAAAATTACACTCCCATCTCACGCATTGCGGAATGCCAATGGTGTCCGCAATTTAGCTTCAAAAATTTTACGTGCATCTGCACCTGACCATTGTATTTATACCAGACATTTCATCTCTTTCATTTATATAATAGTTGTCGGATTGAAACAGAATTATTGAGATAACACTATTTTGGGTTAGAATTTAATGACACATACATGAAAATAATACATTTTACCCAGCAACAATAGTGTATTATAGGTACATCCGCGTAAGCTCCGCTGTTCCACTATCCTTTCTATTTACAATAGAAAATTAAATTTAGAAACAATGTCTCACCGCTACCCCATAAAGAGCCACACGAACTAAACAATAAGTGACTTTCATGAATAGTAATGAATTTTACTGTTTTATAAATTGTTGGATCTATACCACTTGCTCATTACATCTTACTTTAGGCTCAATTGCAACTTTTAAGTATTTTGTGCGCGTTTTAAGCATGTTTTTTGGAATATATTAAGTATGTTTGTTCAATTTTGAGAAATCATTAATTGATTCTATGTGAACAAAATGATCTCTTGGATAATCCAAGAGTCCCAGCCGAGACTGTAGCATATTTTATATAAAAATAAATTTATTCAGGAAATAGTAGCGAGCATCATTTTGTTGCTCAGTTTCTTGCATTCGGTAAATTATTTGCGTTGAGTGTTGATCGATCGTCGGTGATCATTTTATAACCGATTATGAAAACTTAACCCATTTAATCTTTTGACGTATTCCTAAATAAGGCTCATAATTTAATGTCAGAGCTGAATAAATTTACAAACTAATTAAATTATAAATGTTTATGTTGTGGAACGAAAATATTCTTGGGTTTTTTGTGACACGTCAACTTTTATGCGACGATGTTTTAAGATGGGTTTGTTAGAAAGATCAGCAACTGGGCGTCATCGGAATATATATTCCAAATAAGCACCACATACTATATTGCGAAACAAATAATATTTACATCTATATATCTGATGTATATAATTATATATATTATAATTATGGAGGTATATAAATATATTATGTACACCAAATATATAGTACGCTCCACAATACCATAAGTGTTCAAGGTCCTCGGCTTAAGAGGTCATGTAGATGGTCCTGCAGGCGAGCCGGAGCGGAGCTGTGGGGCGGGTAGGCCAAAGGCAACCAAAAAAATCCATAGTTTTTCAATTTTTTCCTCATGTATTTAACCACTTCTTCCTTAAAATCGATATAATTTCCGCGATAATCGCTAAAATTTTTGTGGACAACTTCTACTCGGAATATAAATGTGGCATGTTGGATTTATGACTACTACATATATAATACACATAAATATCTTTATTTGTAGGTGTGTGCCTACAACCGATATATATATACATATATGGTACATATACTTATCTTTTTTAGCTTTAAAGGAGCATTGTGGCATCTTTGTACCTGTACTGTATTACCAAAGCTACAGGTCCATACATACTTCACCGTAACATTGGAAAGATGTGCAATATTTATAAAATTTTTAATCCAATGTCCAGGTTGTGTTAGATGTAATTAAACATTTTATACCACACATACCGAAGCAGAGGTTCAGGGTGCTACCTTCCCTGAGGCCGCAAACCCCCTCCCCGTCCGCCGCCCATCGAGGCCCTGGTCTACCGCCTTCCTATCCAATTATACCCCAACACGCAACACGCGAGAAAATTTTAACAAAACTTGGTAAACATAGGGGCAAATTCTACAAAATTGGGTCGTCGATGGGCGGTTGTCAACTTTTTCAGCACCCCGCTGAAAGAACTGCCCCACCGCCAGAGCCTTCCCAGGAGTGGCCTGTCCCCGTTGCCGCCGACCCCAGCTAACCCCCCCCCGAGACCTGTGATGCGTCAGCATGTATGATTTTGTACGCAATGGGTCCTAATGCACTTACAATACCTACACTACGAAGCACCTCGTTAACACAACAGAGAAACCGCGTTTCTATATACCCTCTTTGCGAAGTTCCATAAGGAATTGCGAAACAACGGGTTTTTGGTTAGTGTACTACAGTGCTAGTAGACAAACTTTAAAGGTATAATTCACCGATGTAACAAAACATTGGTAACATTGTGCAAACCCACATTAATTTGGGCACAAAACGATTAATTCCTTAAGAAAAATAATCTTAAGAAAAATGAACTTGCAAAAAATTTATGCCTTCGTTTCGTCTAAAGTACTTCTATATTCGTAGCCATCCGAGCTTAATTCGCTATGGCAGGTACTGACATACAAGATTACCATTTTAGAAAATTGGACCACCCCTTTTATAAAATTTGCTGAAATATTCATAGTGGCTTTAGTATTATTTCAACTATCAAATATCTTTAAACAGGATTAGAGATTTGTAGTATTGCAAATGACATAACGATAACATAATTGCAAACAATATTGTCACAACTTTGTTATTGTTATATATTCGTTTTGTAATATTTTTATATTTATATACAACAATATTTAAGCTGAGTTTACAAACGGTCGCTCAAAACTTGGTCCAAGTTATAAAAAAGATCCTTGTAGTTATGAACATCAAGCTGTAGATTAGCTTTGGAAACGATCTGACTAGTTTGACTTTATAACCGATTGCTCAAAATTCCTTTCAACTTATACAAAGAGGTTTATATTTTTGAATATCAAGTTGTAGAATAGTTTTGGAAACGATATGACTACTCAGAGTTTGTAGACGGTTACTGAAATTTTCATCGAATTTATAAAAAAATAGTTGTAGTTTTGAATATCAAGCTGTAGATTTTTTAAAGGATATGACTAAGCTCAGTATGTAGACGAAAACGCAAATTTTAATCGAAGCTATTAAAAAAATCTCTGTATTTTTGAATATCAAGCTGTGGATTAGTTTTGAAAACGATATGAATAGTGTAATAATTATCATAATAACAATACTACAATTATTACCTTCGAAATGGTACCCAAATTTTAAGAATGTCGCGCTTCATAAATAGTTCTCTATAATGACGGAGACCTTGTTATTATTGGAAAATGTGATTTCAATGCGAAAACAAAAGTTAAACCTAAACTAATTACAATAGCAATCCTATTATTATTATTTAGATGAAATAATTATTTCATGGAATTTCTTATAAATTAGATGCCGTGAAAAATGGGACACGCATCTTGTGCGTGGTGGTGGCATGTATAGATCTAATCAACAAAATCAAGCACCACAACAGAACTAATGCTGAGTTGCCTATATATGACACAAGTGTTGTTGTTGGAGGTTGTGCATCCAGACAGGGTTGTGGCATATATAAACCTAATCAACAAGAGAAAGAATCGTGAATCTTCACACATTGTATTCGAACATTCTCTCATTTGGAATCTGGGACACCTTACTTCGTTGTTCTTAAAATTTAGCATGACCCGTCGTACAGGCCAAATAATTATATAGCATAGATGTATCCCTCGAATTGATATAGTCTACGGCAATGCTAGTTAGTACTGGTGTAAGCCATTATTGTAGACACAATTCTTAAACCTTAGAACGCCCACACAGTTTACATACACAAAGAACTATATGCGTTCGCTTACATAATTTGGGTTAGCAACGTCAATTCGTTCCTTACAACGTGCAGGGACATACCCAAGTGAGGGAGCAGCACAAAAGGCATGAACCAACCACTGAGTGTCCGTCATATAATCCGCCGTCGCCATCTACATCTTGATACACTCGTCCGACACCAGTTTACATACACGAAGAACTATATGCGTTCGCTTACATAATTTGGGGTAGCAACGCCACTTTGTTCCTTACAACGTGCAGGGACATAGCCAAGTGAGGGGGCAGCGCAAAAGGCATAAACCAACCATTGAGTGTCCGTCATATAATCCGCCGTCGCCATCTACATCTTGGTACACTAGTCCGACACCAGTTTACATACACGCAGAACTATATGTGTTCGCTTACATAATTTGGGATAGCAACGCCAATTGGTTGTTTACAACGTGCAGAGACATAGCCATAAGGGAAAAAGCGCAGGGGACATGAACCTACCATCGGGTGTCTATATATCACCGCTATCGCTATCTACAGATTGATATACTCGTCTGGGGCTCAGTGGTAGACGAATGTAATTAATTAGTGTAGGAGCCCTATTTCCGTATCTAAGGCAGCACACGACTTAGTGCGCTGTAATTGGTTGTGAGACCGTTAATTGCCCTTACCGACAAATAACTTAGGTGTACTCATCTAAATTTTCGCTATAATAATAGGTCACAGTTTGCCCCTGAAAAGGGCTGCGTAAGAGGTACATCCTTCCTTTTTAAAAAACACTGCATCCGCCACTAACAACGTGCAATTTTAACATATTTTGTGAAACCGTGATGGAGTTTTCAATATACTTTTACTTCAATATTACACAATCTTTTATTTCACTTTACTACAATTGAAAAATAATTTAGAACTGAACCAATTTGCTAAATGTTTTGAACTGAGTTTGGAAAAAACGAAACTGAGTTGGAGAAAACGAAACTGAGTTGGAGAAAACGAAACTGAGTTGGAGAAAGCGAAACTGAGTTTGGAGAAAACGAAACTGAGTTTGGAGAAAACGAAACTGAGTTTGGAGAAAACGAAACTGAGTTTGGAGAAAACGAAACTGAGTTTGGAGAAAACGAAACTGAGTTGGAGAAAACGAAACTGGGTTGGAGAAAACGAAACTGAGTTTGGAGAAAACGAAACTGAGTTGGAGAAAACGAAACTGAGTTTGGAGAAAACGAAACTGAGTTTGGAGAAAACGGAACTGAGTTTGGAGAAAACGAAACTGAGTTGGAGAAAACGAAGCTGAGTTTGGAGAAAACGAAACTGAGTTTGGAGAAAACGAAACTGAGTTGGAGAAAACGAAGCCGCGTTTGGAGAAAACGAAACTGAGTTTGGAGAAAACGAAACTGAGTTTGGAGAAAACGAAACTGAGTTGGAGAAAACGAAACTGAGTTTGGAGAAAACGAAACCGAGTTAGAGAAAACGAAACTGAGTTTGGAGAAAACGAAACTGAGTTTGGAGAAAACGAAACTGAGTTTGGAGAAAACGAAACTGAGTTGAAGAAAACGAAGCTGAGTTTGGAGAAAACGAAACTGAGTTTGGAGAAAACGAAACTGAGTTGGAGAAAACGAAACTGAGTTTGGAGAAAACGAAACTGAGTTTGGAGAAAACGAAACTGAGTTGGAGAAAACGAAACTTTTGACATATCAAAAATTTACAAAGAACTAAATACGCTCGCTTAGGCCATTCAGTTATACTAATTTTTATATGGTTTCTGTTCACCACGGATTTTGAAATATTTATGCAAATATGAAGTTAGTTTCAGCGCGCTTAGTGAACAATTTGCCTTTTTAATACAGAAATCTATACAAATTTTTGCGATTTCTTTAATAGGATTTTGTAATGAAGTAAGCCTTTACTGATTTTTGCTCGTAACGAGTTGGCCAAAAACACTATCTAAAACAATATTGTGCATTTTTAGTGCTATAAGAATGCTCCAGATTTCATCATATGTGCACAAACTTTGAGGGTTTGAACTAAAAACTATGTTGTTAATGTCTGACGATCGCGGCGTTACGTCAAGTTTATGCGGCGTTTACGTTATAAAGGATTACCCACGTGAAAGTTTTGTCCCCCAAAACTCTGACATACCATCGTATGGTACACATTACATACATACACTATACAATAGTTTTGAAACTAAGATAATTGTTTGAAATATCAGAAAATGTCGACAGAGATGAGATTCAAACCCACGACCTTAGGCTTTACGTGCCCCGGTTCTAACCACTGAGCTACGGATAGTGTATGGGACACCCTCAACGTAACTATACTGTCTAAATCTACCTATTGCTTTTGCTGATGGTGTCAAGGACACCATATACAAGCACATTGCATAAGATTTATAATTAGCAACATAGCATGGCTGACACCATATAACTTTTCGAAAAATACAAAAGAGTAGTCTACGCCATATCATTACCAACACTACCTCCATACAGTATCTAAAATACCATAAGAAGTACTATGGTGTCCAAATATCATATAGTGAATGGTAGCGGAGACACCCAGGGTTGGCGGCACTTTCACATGAGGTCCTTTAAAACGTAAACGCCGCATTAATTTTCAAAACTTAAAAAACATAACATATTTTTGTTAAACATCTATCAAAATAATTCATACACTACCCGTGTCATCAGTTATGGCATTACTGTGGATTCGCTCTTGAGATGAATGGCTAGACGGGAACAATGCTTTGCCGGATTAATAACTAGTTAAACTTTGTAAATGATTAAGTAAAAATGTTATGATCTGTATTATGATACGTATTGCGTAATACATTGTGTACGTTTGCAAGTATTCCATCTGTGCGTTATGTTGTCAGTGTATCTTCGACCCGTTTTTGGTTTTTTCTGTCACTTTTTTGCAGACCTAGGAAGGCATATTGGTAAGTTTACATCTATGATTAACCCTTTGCTGCATGAATTAACGTGTATTTCGTTACAATATTGCCTAATACATTGTGTACGTTTGCAAATATCCCATCTGTGCGTTATGTTGTCAGTCTATCTTCGACCCGTTTTTGGTTTTTTCTGTCACTTTTTTGCAGACCTGGGAAGGCATATTGGTAAGTTTACAGCTATGATTAACCCTTTGCTGCATGAATTAACGTGTATTTCGTTACAATATTGCCTAATACATTGTGTACGTTTGCAAATATCCCATCTGTGCGTTATGTTGTCAGTCTATCTTCGACCCGTTTTTGGTTTTTTCTGTCACTTTTTTGCAGACCTGGGAAGGCATATTGGTAAGTTTACAGCTATGATTAACCCTTTGCTGCATGAATTAACGTGTATTTCGTTACAATATTGCCTAATACATTGTGTACGTTTGCAAATATCCCATCTGTGCGTTATGTTGTCAGTGTATCTTCGACCCGTTTTTGGTTTTTTCTGTCACTTTTTTGCAGACCTGGGAAGGCATATTGGTAAGTTTACATCTATGATTAAACCCTTTGATGCATGAATTAACGTGTATTTCGTTACAATATTGCCTAATACATTGTGTACGTTTGCAAGTATTCCATCTGTGCGTTATGTTGTCAGTCTATCTTCGACCCGTTTTTGGTTTTTTCTGTCACTTTTTTGCAGACCTGGGAAGGCATATTGGTAAGTTTACAGCTATGATTAACCCTTTGCTGCATGAATTAACGTGTATTTCGTTACAATATTGCCTAATACATTGTGTACGTTTGCAAATATCCCATCTGTGCGTTATGTTGTCAGTCTATCTTCGACCCGTTTTTGGTTTTTTTCTGTCACTTTTTTGCAGACCTGGGAAGTCATATTGGTAAGTTTACAGCTATGATTAACCCTTTGCTGCATGAATTAACGTGTATTTCGTTACAATATTGCCTAATACATTGTGTACGTTTGCAAATATCCCATCTGTGCGTTATGTTGTCAGTCTATCTTCGACCCGTTTTTGGTTTTTTCTGTCACTTTTTTGCAGACCTGGGAAGGCATATTGGTAAGTTTACAGCTATGATTAACCCTTTGCTGCATGAATTAACGTGTATTTCGTTACAATATTGCCTAATACATTGTGTACGTTTGCAAATATCCCATATGTGCGTTATGTTGTCAGTCTATCTTCGACCCGTTTTTGGTTTTTTCTGTCACTTTTTTGCAGACATGGGAAGGCATATTGGTAAGTTTACAGCTATGATTAACCCTTTGATGCATGAATTAACGTGTATTTCCTTATAATATCGAACAAGCATTTGCTGCGCCGGTGCAAGTGTTGTACGTCAGCCAGTAAGCCATAAGCGAGGTTACAACAACACTAGTACGCGACGTACATTGTTTGCGTAACGGTTCGAAATAAGTTTTGAGTTCATTTCAGCTTATTATACATGAAACGGGTTGAGTCCCGAAAACTAAATAGAAACAAGTCCTGCTTGGAAGGAATGCGGAACACAGGCTGGTATGTTGTTACCAATAGATTGTACCTGATTTTTGGTTGCAACGTTAACATTCCAACAAAAATTATTTTTCTCATATTATGGTTTCGAGTGTAAGTATTGCCGGAAAAAAACAGATACATTTTGCAAAACATGTCCACACGCGTATACGGTCAAAGTAAATTGGATGGTAAGACAAAGACCAAATTTGCGTCCGGAATCTATAAATTTAGAACAAACTAAACGTAAATAAATATTTATCGTCTATTGTCAAAAACTTATTACTAAATTTTAGACGGTCAAAGTAAACTAGCTGGTAAGACAAAGACCAAATTTGCGTTTGGGATCTATAAATTTAGAACAAACTAAACGTAAATAAATATCTATCGTCTATTGTCAAAAACTTCTTACTAAATTTTACTTTTTTAACATTTCGATATACAAATTTTATATTTTCACGCTTTGTTCTTTTTTAAAGCCAGCTTTTTTAAGTGATTGACATTTGTGTTATACCATTTCGATACATAGATTTTTATGCAGATACCGAATTCAGACCGTATACTTAAAAAAACTAGACTTAGTATTTGAACAAAAATTTTAATTCTAATACTATGTTTGCGACGCAAAATAGATTTGGAAACAATTTCTCCACAAACAGCCCACTAATAGGAGGTCCATGTTGAAACCTAGTTACCTGGTCAACGTCAATCACTATTTTTTAGTGAATCTCTGGAGCGCTTATTGAACACAGTATTTTTCTTCTATAGCTACTCGAGAAAAAATATCCTCAACGGATAAGTGAAAAAACAGCGGTTTGCAGGTTCTGCTCGAGAACTCACACTCAATACCCATATAAAGTTTTGTCATATTGGTACTATATATCAGTTTGCAAAAATACATTAGCGTTATTACAATAAATTAGCTTGATGGTCAAATTTTTGAACTATTACAAAAACAATAATCGTCCTGTCTCAAATGAATGCTATTTCTTAGCACATTATGCTTTGATGAAGTAGAGAAAATAAATTTTCTTACATGTGAGTGATCAGTGTGAAACAAAATACAAAACGGAGTTTTTCATTTTCTGTTTTGATTTGTTGCTGCTACGAACAATAATGCCGATAGAACATGTTTATATGCATGCGCTTTATACCATAGGGGTCAAAAGTCCCTCGGCTTAGGTAGTAGATGATCTAGGCCGAGGGTGTGGGTGCGCCTCGTAGCGGTGCGTGGAAGGGGGAGCACTGCGGGAGGGAGTGGGGGAGGAAGGGTAGAAGGAGTAAAAGTTAAAATTTTCTGGAACTCAATGATTTTCCCAATTTCGCCAAAACGTTTTTGTTTTTCTGACAATTTTATCTGATTTTTGCTAATTGTTTGTCAGTTTGTGCCATTTTTTGCGACATTTTCGATAGTTTTCTCAAATTGTTTTCCCAGGCCTAGGGGGATTTGTCACGGAGCGTGCACGGGGCATAGAATTGACTTGCAAGGAGGGGGGTCGGGGATGGAGTACTACACCCTACCCCCCGCCCCATCGACACTTATAATATGGCGGTCATGTTTATGTAGGATAGCATGGTACATACGGCCCAGGTATATATATCGTTGTCGTGTGGCGCAGTGGTCAGAGGCGCTTTTCTCATAACCACGAGACCGTATCGTTCGAAATTACCTGTGCCCATAGTCTTCTTGGGCATGAAACTAAAGCACGTTGCTTCAATTTGTACGAGCTTGCTCGACAGCAAAAGCTGTACGATGCCGAAAATGCTATTGTACCTGTACGGTCACTAAAATTCTAGTTATTAACTGGGCATTGCTTGTGTGCGTAACTTCAGTACAATTTACATTTAAAGTATATTATTGTGGCTGAACAGTATGGTGTTGGAATATTAGACAGGACACTATATATATTCACCTTTGAATTCACCTTTGAACCAGACAGCAATCGGTCGATCCGTGGATTTCGCGAAAGCCACCTGGAGAAACCATGTTTGAAAACACGGTTGATTGAACACTTTGGATAGATTGAACAGTTGTTTGTTTGAACCGATTTCGTCAGCGGAGCCTGAAAGATGATGACGACGACAGCAAAGGCTACAGCTCAGGAAGGCATCCAGACGCATTGAGACGTGACTTGAATATCGCAACAGTTGGCGCCAAGACCACAGAAGATGGAAGTCTGTTCCACCGTTCGATCACTCGATAAGCAAATGAGAACTGCACAATCTAGGCGAGGGTAGAGTTTCGGTCGCAGCTTATACATGTGACCACGAAGCCCGTCACCACTAACATATTCGAACCATGTAGTAATTGGAAAGTAAACATTAGGGTGGATAGCGTTATATAGAAGAATCAGATCAGCTCGATAACGACGTGTTGCTAGAGTTTGTAGGCCTAAATGTCGTAGACGTTCTTCATACGGCAGATCGCTAATACCCGGCACAAATTTGGTGGGGCGGCGTTGGACCCTTTCGATCAACTTAATATATTTCTGGTAGTGAGGTCACCAGGCACTGGACGCATATTCTAGACGCGAACGAATTAATGCTCGATACAACATGAGGAAAGTTGCTTTGTTTAAAGATTTAAATGATCGCCTGATATACCACATGACGTATTCGGATCGACGCACTGTATCTGCGCAACGTTGAGACGATTTAAGACTGGTTGAAATGATAACACCTAAGTCCTTTCAGCGAGTTTGTTCGGAATGGCGTTGTCTCTAATATAGTATTGTGTGCAAGGGTTGTTTTCGCCAAAATGGAGACGCGATGATTCATGGACGCTAAAGTCCATTGACCACTTATGTGCCCAACTAGAAAATGCATCGATATCGTGTTGTGGATCAATAGCATCAAATCACGTGAGAGTGTTATGAGCGTGCAATCGTCGAAAGAGCTTGGAGTCATCGGCAAATTTTCGAATAGCGCCACCAACCCACTCATCAATGTCATTAAAATATATAAGGAATAGTACAGCGCCCAGAACGGTACCCTGTGGTACACCACTTTTAACAGGAAGCCAACTAGAGCGCACACCGTTGATTACTACTGCTTTTCGACGCCCACACAAAAAACTTTCACACCACCGAACTACGTTGCCAGTTATGCCAAGTGCTTGCATTTTGATCAAAAGCCTACGATGACGCATGTTTACCTAGTCTCATATATGGACCTCAGCTTGGGCACCGCTTGAACTTTGTATATAGAAAAGGGTACAACCTATATTTATATATGTTAATCCTAGTCTCATATATTATGGACGTCAGCTGGGCACAGCTTGACATTGGTATATAGAGAAGGATACAACCTATATTTATATATGTTTACATAGTCTCATATATGGACGTCAGCTGGGCACAGCTTGATCTTTGTATATAGAGAAGGATACAACCTATATTTATATATGTTTACCTAGTCCAATATATGGACGTTGTAGCTAGTGGTGTGTGGTACACCCTCGGCAATTGATTTACAGTATGGGTGTCACCCAGACTGTCTGTAAGGCAGAGTCACGACTACAGGAGGACAAAAGTTCCAAACAGAGGGAACATTATAACGTGAACGCCGCATTAGCTGCCTCCGACAAATCCATCGTATAGTTGGCTGAGCTGAGAGCACTGCTTTAAATCTCAATTCACAAGGGTCGATGAGCTGGGCGAATCTCGTGAACGCCGCATTAACTGCCTCCGACGAATCCATCGTATAGCTGGCTGAGCTGAGAGCACTGCTTTAAATCTCAATTCACAAGGGTCGTTGAGCTGGCCGAATCTCACATTATACCGCACGAACTACATTCGGACATTATATTTACGGAAGGACGCGCGAGAAAGCAGGCCATATTAAAACAATAAACATTTTTTTCAGTCCTGTGTCACAAAATCGTCATCTGCCAAGAGAACACATCGTAGGTCATAATGTGTGTATTAAGCGAATGATTTTTGCGTGCTTTGAAAAGAAACCAGAGTTCACTTGATATGTATGTACGTAATTTCTCTATAGTATCGCCTGAAAGCCAGGTATTGATTCATAATGATGAGAACGGCTTACGGCTTGATTACGGATGATAGGCAAAGTTGCTTCGTTCTTCTGAATGAACCCTGACCAAAGTTGTCTATTAAATTCATTGAGTTTGGAGAATTCGCACATTTCGAACCTTCAATATGACCTACGCAAAAAAAAACTTACATAGGTAATTCTAATCAATTCGCCAGGCTACTATGCCGCAAAGCTTTTCCACGCCTGGTCGGCGCGGGTATCTCAGTTAGTGTATTATATTCTTTTAAATTTTGCACATATTTCTTTTAAAAACAAATAAAATAAATTTATATTTTGGGTGAATAATACCTATGAGTGATGTCGGTATTTAAAAGTTTCAACACTTCAAAGTATTCCATGTCAGCTAAACGTTTGTTGATATAGTGAACAAACCTGTATCATACAGCTATATACTCTCTAAAAAGCATCCCATAATCGTCCCTTAACGAAAGCTAACATTCGTATTAAAATATATATTTTGAAAATCTAGTCGCTTTGTTCAAGTTTAGAGACTAGACTGTGATTTATCACTTCGAGTGCTTGCCCTAATACTTTGGCAGGCGGCATATATTTTTGTGGTTATAGCGGTTATAGTTCTGAACTGTGTGACAGTGGTATTAGCATTAAAATGTGTTTTAAAACACGTGCCGAATATTAACTTAAATTTTGAAGCCTCGTCTCCAAGGTTTTACATGAATAAATATATGCATTTTTCATGTTAAATCGTAGTACAGTTACCATTTTGATCTCCTTTTACAAGGGCATTTACCCTTTAGATTCAGCGTTATATTAGGGTCAAAAATATAAAGATGAAGCTTGGTAAATTAACATTTCACACATTTGTTAATATTAACATCAAATGGTTTAAAATGAGATATATAATACAAGTGAAAATTTGAGCTCTAAGCTCGGCTTTGTTGTAGACCCGAGCCCATCATGTCAGAACGGCCGAGCTAAGCAGAGACTAGGTAAGTTGGGATCGGCTCCTAAAAGTACTTTTCTAGGACAACAAACATACCTAACTGAAACAAGTGACATATAGCACAGTATTCTGCCAAAGCAAAGAACAGCCGAGATTCCATCGGCTCGGCTAGACATATATAGTTCATTTGGCGGTTCGTATTTCTCATTTCTGGCATATACTAGGAGTCGCAAAGTTTTATTAATCGGAGACTGTGAGCCGAGCATAATTTGTAATCCGAAGAACTGAACTGAGTAGAACGCAGAACCGTAGCTATAACATTTCGCAGTGTGCAAAGGTAAAGGATTTGCTAGGTGGGACACAGCGTAACCTTGCTTGGCGCACATAATACATGCACTCCGCTTTTCTGTCGCCCCGCTCTGAGGGTACGCCCGGTCGGACGGAAAGCTGGAGGGTACGCCGCCCGTGCCTCCCACCCTCTCCTTTGGCTAAGCCTGTAGCCCAGCGGATATGATTCAGAAATAGCCAACGTTCAAAGAACATTAATAATCGGTTTTCAAAAAATCTAAAAATGATTGTTAAAAATGCACCAGCATTGGCATAAAACATATGATAGGGACACTGCCATGTCGCTATAATTGCACTATAACTATAACAAAAGATGTGTATAGACAACATAAACTTGTTTATTAACCGTATTTCTGTGCATTAGACAGAGAGCTTCGTACTGCTTGCAATTTTCGACCATAGATTCGCCAATTTCTCTCGCCTAGATAACCCAGGTTTACGTTGAAACGTCACATTTATGCCAATGACCGAATGTTTTCAATTGTTGAATATTTGAACTCTGGCTTCGTCCTTTATTGTCTCAGGACAACTAATACTTAACAAGTCATGCTTCAGGTAAAATATTAGCCGTTCGTATTCAATACCGTCAATCGCACCGCAAGGTACCTACGGTATATAATTCTGATCAAATTTCCGCAGTCGTGATTTTAGAAACATGAGCAGCAAAGCCCTCCCTGGGTGTTGGTGAGCCGGCACCCAACCCCCAAAGTTTTATACTATTTCCACAATAATTCAATATTTTTGGACATAATACGTTTACATATACAAGGTAAACGCCTTGTCACCCCTTCTTCAATTCAAAATGAAAACTGGATTTCCTTCGATGTCTGGGATATTTTCAAAGCCTGCCGCAAGCTCGATGACCATTTTCCCAAATTTATAGCTCGGTTGATTTACCGACTGACCATTTCAATAGGAAACGAACAGGGTACTATAATAGTATTTTATTTAACGTTTTGACTGAAAACCCTAGCAATAGATATTGGCAAACACCATGCTTGAGGTGCATAAAAACAGCCGCATAACAACTATATTAATACTACAACTACAACAGCCTCAATACTACAATTATATATAACTGTCTGACAGCAGAGAATAGCTGGCGCATTTCTTGTTTTCGTACTACTATGCCTTAAGCAACCGAAATGGACCTAAAGAACTCAAAAGTGCGTGCTTAGGAACGCGTGTGTGTTTCTCTCTCTGTCGGCACACATTTAGGCACATATTATACCCGGTTTCAAAGCTATAGTCGACAACGTAGAATAATGTAAAGCTGTCGACACTAGATGCTACTAGTTATTTAATGGAATGGAATGCAGTTCGATAGACATTCATAATAATAAAAACGTGGCACAAATGTCATTGACTGAGGCCCGGGCCGTAATCGAAAAAAAAACAAGAATTCTTTCTTCGAGTGATTGGCGTTTGTTGCTTTGTTATTGAACAGTTTGTTGCAGAATAGATTTCGCGGGTTAACAAAAAAGAACTAAAAACTATATACGCTTTTTTAACGCGAAAACTTATTCTTGCGTTGATCTAAGCTTGCACTAGGTGTGAAAAAATTGGGGGCAACGCTGGGCTCAGCTTCGAGTCAGCTTCGAGTCTGCCCTTCAGCGTTTTTTCGAATCAATCAAGCCGAGCCGACTGTGTCTCAAGCCGTAATGGGCCGGCTGTAACTCGAGGGGAGCCATAAAGTATGGCCATTGTCGATGAGTTTACTAAATCATGCACCATCATTCAATATATTACAATTTTATCCACATTTTTGTATATCTATTTTTATGGTTTTTGTGTTTAATTCTGATTAACTAACGGTTACGACTTATATCTCTCATTCTATTTTACAATATCCAAAAGTAAAAAGTAAAGCTGAAGGTGCGCTCAGACAGAGACTGTGCCGATTGGAATAGGTTCAGGTTCATCGCTGGGTATCGGGCTGGTACAGTTGAGGTATACAAGAAAAAATATTTGTTTTCACATATGAAAACTATAATGTGATTAAGTATAATTGAGTATTTTTCTGAATGCTGTTTTGTCGTTTGGGCGAAGGATTTTAAACTGTCTTGAGTGAAGTCATAAATTGCTGCGGCACCGTAAAATTTCATGTGTTCGTAAATGAAGGGCTTGCAGCCGCTTTTGTGCGTGAGGTCTATAAAATTTTTCAGTTTTAACAAGCCAAGCTTACGATTAATTTAATTTGTTGATATTGTTCATTAGGAGAGAGTATGATATTTCCCTGCAGTCACATGTTAGCCCGTGTTTGATGATACGAGCATTTTTGGCCTTTATGCTTGTATGTCCAGCTGGGCTTGGTTCGGAAAGCTCGATATTACAAATAAGATGTGATGGACTTGTATGCATAAATAGATGCAAAAGTAGATATCCACTTGTGCATCTATTTATGCATGCAAGTCTATCACGTCCATGCAAGTCTATCTATCTCATCTAAGAGCTTTCTGAACCAAGCCCAGCTGAGCTGAGCGGAGCCAGGTAAAACAAGACTCGAGCCATTTTGTGCCTGAAAAGTTTGGCTCATTCTCACTTTAGCGTACATTAGCCGCAATATTTATATCCGTTGGGTCGAAAACCCGAGGTCAGTTCAGACACTAATTTAGCCCGCCTATTCAGCGTTAGTTAGTATGCAGTATGTGGCAGAAGTACTGTCATTACGCATACGAAATTAGCCAAAGTTAAACCTTACTGACGGTGGCTAAGCCCACGATAGTCTTCTACTAATGGGGTTATTTGATTACGAGTTCAATTCAAAATCTACGCTATATTTAACTACTGCGCTATGTCAAAAATTCTTTTTTATACACGAATTACTTAGCTAGCCCCAACTATTTTTTAGAATTTTTCGAACAAAACTGACAGTTTTAACTCAACGGTAACAGCGTAGCATATAGTCACTGCCGACATTAACGTAGCTCATGTTTGTGGAAATATGGTTAAGCGGTTGAATTACTGTAAAGGCAATGTTATGATGCAAAATAACAATTAAACAACGAACAACTTAAACAGGTTAAACAACAGTTAACAAATATTTTTGTTAAGAAGTTCTATGTCTACAAAGATTACACTTAATAATGTGAGAAATTAAAAACACTTAACACGGTTCATTTAGTTTAACAAACACAAACCCCGAATTATAGATTTGGGGAGTTTTCGACTTGAACATTTTACATTTCACAACCTCGTTGATGCTTGTTATATTTATAATATCTACTAAATACTCGATAGATGTATTGCATTTGGAAAACAGGCTGTCTCTATTGCATTATAAGCTGCGATATTGCCGTATCAGAAATGTAAAGTGGCGTAAGAGATATAACACAATCCTGTTGGCATGTTACAAGCCCTAGGTTAGTAATTTTCCAAATACTCTGTAAATACCAAAAACTCAATGAGATATAGCAGAGCTTTTATATGTGTTTTTTTAATATGACCATCTGTTAGAACGCTTAACCCTTTTCCGATTTGGTTTATGTATCGTGCATTGGTTCAAGTGAAGCTACCAATGGAGCCTCGGTTGTTTTGTCGGAAGCGTCGTAAACAATCCACTGAGGTATTTATGAGCTGCTGTTTGGATCATTCAAAAACCTCGCAAAGCTATATGCACGTGCAGACATGCATGTACGACAAACCTAGTCACTAGCGGATCCAGAAGGAGGGAGTTGGCTCCGTCAGAGCTAAGTTGGGCCAGCAAAAATTTGCAAAAATAAGTATAACAAGTTAAATTACCGCAAACTCAGCCACTAGCGAATCCAGAAGGAGAGAGTGGGCCCCCGTCAGAGCTAAGTTGGGCGATTGAAAATTTGAGAAAAATATAACGTGTTAAATTACCGCAAACTGCGTCACTAGCGGATCCAGAGGGAGGGAGTGGGCCCCCGTCAGATCTAAGTTGGGCCATCGAAAATTTGAGAAAAAATATAATAAGTGTTAAATTACGGCAAACTCAGTCACAAGCTGATCCAGACGGAGGGAGTCGGCCCCGTCAGACCTAAGTTGGGGCATCGAAAATTTGAAAAAAAATAAGTATTACAGGTGTTAAAGATTTGTATCGATGAAGGATATGTCGTGGTGAAAAATTTGTGGATCCACCTTCGAACTCAGTTCATAATACGTCGTAATAGGTGTTGTTGCTAATTAGCAGCTTTGGCATTGAAAGATTTAAATTTATAAACCCAAAAAGCAAATCTGTTATATATTGGAATTTTGCACAAAATGCTAATAACGCGGCCGGTGTTTGATGAGTTAGTATTCCTTTATTAGTAATTTTGTAAAGCTACTATTATTAGCAAATTGTTTTTAAGTAATTGTTGTTGACTAACATATTACTGGTTTGGGACGTAGGTATATTATTATTATTTATATTACGCTAAATAATAAATCAAAAATCTAAGCTTTTAATAATCACGACTAAACTCATACTAAAGCTCTAAAGAACCAGTTTTGCATTGATGCCAATCCGAAGGACATCATTGTTCTGCTTTGGGTGTAGATAGTTTAATTAAATGTCACACTGAAACACAGGTCAAAACAAATATATAATAAAAATACGTAATAATGTATTTGCTACAGCAATATCGGCCGTTAATGAACTCCATGACCACAGTCGACGACGATATTGGAAAAAAAGTGGGGTTTCGGTAGGTTACATTCATTTTATTTGGTGACTGCAACATGATATTAGTAATGAACCATAGTAAATGGCTTTATTCAATTTAACTGAGCTGACGCGTTCACGAACGACAGCAAGGTGGAAATTAGAGGTGAGAGTGAGCCCGGCATTTGTCAGTAATACGGCTGAAAGCTAGGTGTCGGATTGAGTTGGATACTAACTAGTCAGTACATCTGAAATAGTTATGGCTAGAAAGGATGGCAAATAGCAGCAATTTTCGTAGACAGCAAGGTGGAAATTAGAGGTGAGAGTGAGCCCGTCATTTGCCAGTAATACGGCTGAAAGCTAGGTGTCAGGTTGAGTTGGATACTAACTAGTCAGTACATCTGAAATTGTTATGGCTATAAAGGATGGCAAATAGCAGCAATTTTCGTAGACAGAAAAGGCTTGATAGTAAAATCAGTGTAAATTAGTTTCGGTTTGTGGTTATGGAATAACCTGAACATGTAGTAGCGTTATTATTTATTGTTTCAGCTGCCAATAATACGATATAAAGCTGCATATCAGATGCGCAGAAACGCAAGAGCAAACACGAAGGACTCAGTCTCTGCTCCAGCTAGAGCTGGCCTGCAGCAGTGGAAAACTGTTGCAATCATTTTGCTGTTCACATATAGCTGAATTTGGGTCTCCCTTCAAGTACTTCCAGTACCCAGCGGTTTGACTATAGACCTGCTGCATATCCAGTATCAGGTACAGCGAACACTGCTGTTACTTAGTAGCTGTTGCGCACATGGAATATTATATAATTTAGAGCTTTCTATCTTTGATTATGAGACAGTTGCAATGTTTGCTATCGGTCTGTAAACTGCCAAATTTTTAGAATATACACAACAAAGTCACATGCCTAACATTTAATCATAAAAATCATACTTATCGTAGAAAGAATTAAAAAAGATATTACTATAATTGTTCAGATTTGGGAAGTAAATATTGAAAGTATTATTATTAACTGGATGCTGCGCTCAAATACCGACTCGTTAGGGTTTATTTCCATTATCACCCCAGCCCGAATTTGGTCAGTTTTGAAGATACAGAGCTGATTTTGGTATCAATCGATTCAGCTCGATGAGGCGGTTCAGAAAATTCTCATCGTACCCACATTCCTGAAAAAAATTTCTTTTCCGATTTTTTGAGGTCCCAATGGCCCTTGGGTACCCAAAAATTTTTTCTTAGGAATATAGTCATGCTTGATGAGAGAAATCTATTGGTATGTAGTTTATTGAAATCTACCCTATCGTTAGAACGTTATGAGGACCCAAGTAACCCTGAGGGTCGGTACGTTATAACGTTAGAAAAAGAACAGCTTAGAGTGGGGGTTCGGGGACGGTAGCCCCACGACTAAGGTTTAGGCGTAGTGCATGTCTCATATAAGGACCTTAGCTTAAGCTAAGACTAAGGCTTAGGCTTTGTATATCGAGAACGGCCTGGCCTGCATTTTATGTCCTCCCCTCGGGGTTTACTTGGGCCCTCATAACTTTCTAGCGGTAGGGTAGATTTTAATAAACTACACACCAATATATTTCTCTCATCAAGCCTAGTCGAATGGCAAATCTCGAACATGACGATATTCCAATGCAAAAATTTTTGGGTTCTCAAGGAGACCACTGGGACCTCAAAAAATCGATAAAAAATTTTTTTCAGGAATGTGGGTAGAATGGGTATTTGCTGAGCCGCGTCATCGAGTCGACCTGGATCGATTGATATCAAAATCAGCTCTGTATCTTCAAAACTGACCAAATTCGAGCTGGGGGACATAATGGAAGGAATTCCGGTTAGGAACATTAATTGTTTTTATAGCTAACACACTGGCACATGTGGTCAATTAAAGGACAGTGAAGTCTATTATTGTCTTACATGCGCTTTAGTAATAACATATATGCACTAAAAATCTATTACTCTACGTTAGTTGTGAATAACAAAACGATGCCATACAAAAGAACTTAGTAACAGAATTCAAGAAGTCATAAAACTGAGAGATCGGCCCGATCGATAAAAGATATAATGTTAGGCGTAGGAGGTGTCAGACAATATTAATTTGTCATGGCACATACAACCAACTCTACATGTGAACACACAAACCTGTAAGAGTTTCTGATTTTACATGTTAGCCAAATCAAATATATACTTTTAAAGTCGAGCTTGAAAGTAATATCTAAGAAGGCCAAACGAAACGGCGTATGTCTTCTTAAAAATGCCTGAAATAGTTTAAAATGGTGGATGATTATGGCCTTATAAAATTCAAGTTTTTTTAGCTTCTTTACCTATGCAATAGAAGGCCATAAATGAAACGGTGCATGGATTCTTCAAAATATATCGTTTTGTATTTGTACAACAGACGATTTTATGGAGAGTACATGCCCGACATTGCTTAACACTACATACATGCCCGACATTGCTTAACACTACATACATGTCCGACATTGCTTAACACTACATACATGTCCGAAGTCCGACATTGCTTAACACTACATACATGCCCGACATTGCTTAACACTACATACATGTCCGACATTGCTTAACACTACATACATGTCCGAAGTCCGACATTGCTTAACACTACATACATGCCCGACATTGCTTAACACTACATACATGTCCGACATTGCTTAACACTACAAACATGTCCGACATTGCTTAACACTACATACATGTCCGAAGTCCGACATTGCTTAACACTACATACATGCCCGACATTGCTTAACACTACATACATGTCCGACATTGCTTAACACTACAAACATGTCCGACATTGCTTAACACTACATACATGTCCGACATTGCTTAACACTACATATATACAATGAAAATTTCATACTATCGAAATTTTGGCCATCAAAGTGCCGGATTCTAATACGGGCATTTCAGAGCTAATTTCGCTTCTATTTAACAAGTTTAGAAAATGGCGGACAAGTATTACCTTAACTAAGTTGTGTTTTAATCCTATGATTTCATCAGGAAAGTGCTAACACAGGTTAAGGCCACCAAAAATTGGTTCAGTACATATGATAATACAGAATTTTTTGGTCAAAACATAGTTTTTTGACCACAATTTTTAAAAATGACCTGCATTTCGTATAATTGACCAAAAAATAACCGTAGGAATGCAACATTTGAAAAATAAAATTTAACGGCACTTATATATATTAACAAATTTCTTCGAAAATTTGCAAAATATGTCTACTTCTGCAGACTAAAAATCCTAATTTTTTTGCCAAATTCTATAGGTCGCGACCTTGCTCCGTAAATTTGGCATAAATGTGAAAATTTCTACCAAGGAACTTTCATTTCTTTGCGTTCATCACCGCTAATTACGCCGCCTTCGAGGATCCATTTTTTGCTCTTAATTTTTGGTTTTTAAACTAGAGGATTGCGGTCGGATAAATTTTTGAAATTTTTGAGCACCAAAAAATTGGTCAAAATTTTCTTTCAATTTTTACTAATTTTCCATTTTCTACCGATTTTTGTCAACTTTCCCCCAATTTTTGCTAATTTTGCCCAATGTTTGCTCATTATTTACCAATTTTTGTAAAATCGCCTGCCCGCCACCGAGGGGAGTGGATCTTCAGCCGGAATCGGGCTAAGTGAAATACAAATATATGCTACAAATAGTCAAAAACATTGAGTAATATTAGCATATGCGGCATCGAGATACGTAAGATAACTTAAAATATGACTTACATTTGGTCCTAAAATCAAAAATTCTGCAGGCCTATTTTTTTCATTAGGGCGTATCTCATATCAAGTACTCTCGTCATACACTGCAAAAAGTTGACCTCTATTGGTTCACTTACAACCAAGTTACAAGCGATTTACAGCAACGTTTATGCTAATTTTATATTGAAACATGATATTGTTCGCTTCACATCCAGATCGAGAACAAAATTTAGTTCTATAATTGCCTACAATGGTAGTACATTGAGCAATATGGTAGAACCTGCTCATAGTACATGTCCACTCGGCTTAATTTCGGACAACGTCTGCGAAACCGTCGTAAAACCATTACTAGTCTCAGTTTCACTTCACATTTTCAATTCACACAACTCTTCATGTAATCTGCAAAAATTTAGTCTCTATACATTAATGATTAACTTACAATGACCACAACAGAACTCCTGTTTCCATGCTAAGCCTGAAGAAGTCTGCGACAGGAAAATGTGTTGTCAAACAAATATACTAAGGCACTACGGCACAAATATAACAATAGCAGGTGCTTTGCTTCGATAAATCCAACTCATGTACCCAAAGCTACTTATTAATAATTAATGTATGACGACGAAATAAGGTAAATATTTGTGCCGAGCATAGAAAAATGTTGTGCTTAATTATTCAAATTTGTAATAAACTGAATTGTCTGAAACGGTCATGTGAGTTGCAGTACTCGACTCTGTGACTTTGTCAGTTTGAGCCGATATTTTTCTGCTCCCAATATAAGTAAAATAGTATAAGTAATATAAGTAAAAGTGTACATTTTGACACAGAATTTAAATGTGCAACGGATCAAACAATTAAAATCATACGTATCCACAGTGAAGGAATGGAAGATGGGCCAGTGGACCATGGATCGTAGGATCGTCATTCGTTGTGAGCAATAGCGGGCCATGCGTCAAAAACTGTGCGTCATAAGCCACATTGTCATGGGTCCACAATGAAGGAATAAATTTCTAGTTTGTGGTTCGCCAAGTACAGTTTCTCTATTTTGATGAAAATGCACTAACACATAAACGATGCAGTATGACTGTAGTATTTGTTGTCATATAAATAGTAAAATGATAAAACAGCACAAGATGAGCAGAAAACAGATCCATGTTTACAATGGATATGTTGTTAATGTTAAAGTATTTTGCTGATCTTTAAGAACTTCTTGCTTTTTCTAAAATGGAAAGAGATTTTTTCTAATTCGAAATGTGAAACCAGCACCAAATTTTCCATTAAACTAAAAAATTAGTTCAATTTTAGCTTCCTTTTGGTCCCAAAAGCTAATACGCATAAGTTTTACACAATACGGTGTGTGTTCGTGGATTTTGTTTATTAATTTATATGATGTTGACACATTTATGCATATTCCTGATATAACGCAAAATGCGGCAGGTAAATTTCATTTAGATATTTAAGTGCAAAATTTTGTAAATTTTTGTAATCACTTCACTGTACAGGTGATTCCATCTTTGTCGCTTTTCTAACGAAATAAATTACCAGGTAAGAAAGCTAGGCTAAATGGAGTGACTGTGACTAGTCTTCGCTTTAGTAACAATTCCAAAGGTCCAAATTTAGCTATTTGAGTGAGCCCTGTTCAAAGTATATATTCAGCACAAATTTGCAATCTGCCTGGAGCGCGAATAACAATGAAGCAGTAATTGTTTTTGAAACTTGCAAATTTTTAAATTTAAGCTGTTTCCGACTTTTTGATGACTAGAGGAAGAAATAAAAAACTTCAATGGTATTTATGCGGCGTTTACGTTATAAAGGACCCCTCATGTGAAAGTTTTGTCCCCAAATGGTCTAGGCCACACCATCCAGTGGTATACGGTATTATAACGTAAACGTTGCATTACATGCGCTGAAAAATGATAATGATACCATTGAATACCACAAAATCATTGCTGCAGCACAAACACAAAACTTAATTCTTTTTTCGATGTGTAATTAGATTATGTTACGCGTCGATAAGAATTGCGAAAATGCGTCAATCCAGCTCTGGCTAACGAATGACGCGGGCGGAGAAAAAAAGAAGTTTTTTGCACAATTAAACGCTTTTTGACATACTACTGTATGTTGAAGAAGAGTTTATCAAAATTCAGTTCTTGGCTTAATTAATCTGTCTACAATACATTTAAAGAAACAAAGTTTAAAAATGATCAAAATGTATTCATACTCTTAAATGTTTAATAAACAGAACTATTTGGGCATCTTCCATATTTATTGCGCTTGTGATACATCAAAATTATGAGAATATTTCCACGAAGCCTGTTACAATTTTCTTCAGGAATTGCCCGTATATACCGCAAAATTTCACAACACTTGTTAGTTAATCCACATCTACCGTCGGAAATTGAACCTTACATCGTACATGGATAGAGACAAGAGCTGATAGCCGTGGTCTCAGGCGGGTTAGCCTTCGGTACCGCAGGGGGTCCGAGACCTTATGGAGATAATCCTTGTCCAATCGTATGAACATGTAAGACTTGTATCAATTAATTTAGATCATATACCTTTGGCAAACAATTATTGGTAATTATAACTCAGCAGCGGAAGGCCCCATTGGCTTGACCCATGACTCTTCATCTGATCTGCTCTAACACTCTGCGTATAAATACGTCCGCCTAAATCTGCAGATAGCCCTAATTTCCATTTTCATCATATTCTTTGCCATTTTACTTTAAGAAAACTATCAAATATTTAGTTGCAACATGCGTATCTGTAGAACCGTAAGACTTGTATCAATTAATTTAGATCATTTACCTTTGGCAAACAATTATTGGTAATTATAACTCAGCAGCGGAAGGCCCCATTGGCTTGACCCATGACTCTTCATCTGATCTGCTCTAACACTCTGCGTATAAATACGTCCGCCTAAATCTGCAGATAGCCCTAATTTCCATTTTCATCATATTCTTTGCCATTTTACTTTAAGAAAACTATCAAATATTTAGTTGCAACATGCGTATCTGTAGAACCGTAAGACTTGTATCAATTAATTTAGATCATATACCTTTGGCAAACAATTATTGGTAATTATAACTCAGCAGCGGAAGGCCCCATTGGCTTGACCCATGACTCTTCATCTGATCTGCTCTAACACTCTGCGTATAAATACGTCCGCCTAAATCTGCAGATAGCCCTAATTTCCATTTTCATCATATTCTTTGCCATTTTACTTTAAGAAAACTATCAAATATTTAGTTGCAACATGCGTATCTGTAGAACCGTAAGACTTGTATCAATTAATTTAGATTATATACCTTTGGCAAACAATTATTGGTAATTATAACTCAGCAGCGGAAGGCCCCATTGGCTTGACCCATGACTCTTCATCTGATCTGCTCTAACACTCTGCGTATAAATACGTCCGCCTAAATCTGCAGATAGCCCTAATTTCCATTTTCATCATATTCTTTGCCATTTTACTTTAAGAAAACTATCAAATATTTAGTTGCAACATGCGTATCTGTAGAACCGTAAGACTTGTATCAATTAATTTAGATCATTTACCTTTGGCAAACAATTATTGGTAATTATAACTCAGCAACGGAAGGCCCCATTGGCTTGACCCATGACACTTCATCCTGATCTGCTCTAACGCTCTGCGTATAAATGCGTCCGCCTAAATCTGCAGATAGCCCTAATTTTCATTTCCATCATATTCTTGGACATTTTACTTTAAGAAAACTATCAAATATTTAGTTGCAACATGCGTATCTGTAGAACCGTAAGACTTGTATCAATTAATTTAGATTATATACCTTTGGCAAACAATTATTGGTAATTATAACTCAGCAACGGAAGGCCCCATTGGCTTGACCCATGACTCTTCATCCTGATCTGCTCTAACGGTCTGCGTATAAATACGTCCGCCTAAATCTGTAGATAGCCTAATTTTCATTTCCATCATATTCTTGGCCATTTTACTTTAAGAAAACTATCAAATATTTAGTTGCAACATACGTATCTGTAGAATTCAATAACAAAAATATTATTTAATTTACTTTTAGTAAATACGATTGTGGTTCTGTGTCTATGCAATTATACGTTTTACTAAACGACCTTGCGCTAGTGAGAAAAAAGGCAATGAATGTTCGCTTATAATTGAAATCTTTTCATACATCTATTAGCGATTTTGAGTATGAATTGTAGCGAATTTCAGGTAAAGTGACATCTTCATTTTGTAGTATCGCAAGCTTTCCCAACACGCGTAGATAGTGAGCTTTGTGTTATTTAATTATTTCCAGCTATCATGTTGGTAGTGGTAGTTGGGCCTTATAATATTTAAATAGGATAAAAAAATTCTGTGACACTCATAACTCAGCAGGATCTGGTCGTATCGATGTCCAGGATGACTAAAAATTTTTATCTCATCGCGAACTGATGCGCTTTTTGGACTTAGATTGCTTGGCCCACATGCCACATCTTCACCTATTGTCACCGTAAAAACCCTATTTTCAAAGCTTTACGATATAAAATTTGTAAATTTGCTAGTTTTCATTTCATCGTCTGTAACTACTGTACAAACTCATACTTAGTTTTCACATTAACTTATAAGGCTATAAAAGCCTTTGCTTCTATCCACATTGTTTTCAAGCTGAGACCAAATAGCCTATCTTTTCAGGCCTAAATTTCAAATTTTTTGAATATCATCAAATAGATGTCTTTTAAACTTAGACACAAAAATTTATTGGTCCTACGAGAAATGCCCAATGTAGCTCTTCCTATCCTACACTTTTGGCTATTGTATGGTCGCAATAAGTTTTGGAGAAATGCCCAACGAAGCTCTTCCAATTCAACAGTTTTGACTTTGGTATGATGACAAGTTGCCGAGAAATGTAAAACGTAGCTCTTCCCATCCAACACTTTTGGCTATTGTATGGTCGCGATGTTTGCGACAAATGCACAACGTAAGTCTTCCCATTCAACACTTTTCGAAATGGTATGATCACGATAAGTTTCCGAGAAATGTCCAACGTAGCTCTTCCCATTCAACACTTTTGGCTATGGTATGGTCGCGACGTTTGCGACAAATGCACAACGCGGCTCTTCCCACTTAACATTTTTGCTATGGTATGGTCACAATAAGTTTCTGAGAAATGTGTAACGAAGCTTTTCCAATTCAACACTTTCGGCTATGGTATGATCGCGATAACTCGTCGATGTGTAAAATGGTGTCATAAAAATTTACGATAAACCTGTGGTGATAGTGAGAGTCAAAGGTAGCACCAATACAACCACACACAACCAATTGTGATATATTTTATATAAGTCATAGCAATTTAGCTAAGATATTATACATTATATATAATATAATGATTTGTGATATATTATGTAAGTTATAACACTTTATGTAAGATATACGTTATATGAAGTAAAGGCTTTTATGTTATATATAATGTATATCTTAGGTAAAGTGTCATAACTTATATATAATATATCACAATTCGTTATATTATATATAATGTATATATATAAGACATTTATTATAAGACATAATAAATGTCGAGCGTCCTTATAATATAAATGCCTTATATATATATATACATTATATATAATATAACGAATTGTGATATATTATATATAAGTTATAACACTTTATGTAAGATATACGTTATATGAAGTAAAGGCTTTTATGTTATATATAATGTATATCTTAGGTAAAGTGTCATAACTTATATATAATATATCACAATTCGTTATATTATATATAATGTATATATATAAGGCATTTATATTATAAGGACGCTCGACATTTATTACATAAATGGATGAATCCCGGAGCTATTTTTTACACAGTACGTACCGAAATAAACAGACATATTTGAGTCAAGAGCGCACCACCATAGCTGAAAGTGTGGGGTACAGCTGTACGAGCTAAACAAGTTTAGTTGTACAAAATTTTCCAGCCGGGATAAATGACTGGCAGGATGTTTTGAACATAGATGTTCTTAAGGGGGCAGGGCTTTTCCTTGAGGGTCGGACCTCCTCAAGCGACGTTTAACCCTCAAGCGCGCCGAAGGCGAATTTGGCAAAATTTGGGAAAATTTTGGTAAAAATTTGGACAAATTGCCTAAAATTGAGAAGACTATAACCAAAAATACGGAAAAATTGGGCAAAATCTTGGAGGTATAGAAGTACAACCGTATGAAAACTGATTATGTGATCCATCTCAGTGTGGCCCTACCTGTGCCAAAGCTGGGGATGGAGATTCGGACTCCTGAACCCTTGTGATGTGTCACTAATTTGATCGTGTTCTGCCATCTAAGATTGTAGTATAAGTTGCTACATAACGTGGATTAGACAGCGATTTTGTCGATAGCTATTTCTATAAATATTTTTCCTTGAATGCTTTAGTAAGTCGTATGGGTTTAATTAGGTACTAAAAGATTCCAAGTTATACTGGAGTGCTAGTATTGGTCTCCAGCTTTGGCGGCTTTAGCAGACACTGTTGTCGCAGACACACAAGCTGTAAAGGAATGAGAGTTCCAGAGGAAAGTTTGTCTACCTCCCAAGCAGGGTCGTACCCATTTTACAAGTGGGTACCTTATAGCCATGTGTCCTCCGTTTATTGCCCAAGATGGTTATGCGCACAGGAGGTTTGGGATACACAATAATGCAATCTGCGCCGTTAACCACTGAGTCATAAGGCTACAAGACGCATGTCTCCAAAGCGATCAGAAAGTTCAGAGAATCTCATGTGGACAACAAGTAATATCGAAATTATAGACCGTACAATAAATATCCGTCCAACCCGATTTCAGTCCTAACCTACAACAACACACACTGATCGCCGACGATAGAATTAGGACTGATTGCGACACACAATTACGCAATCTGCGCTGTTAAACACTGAGCCATAGGGCTACAAGACGCATGTCTCTATAGAGATCAAAGGGTTCAGAGAATCTCATGTGGATAACAAGTAATATCGAAATTATAGACCGTACATAAATATCCTTCCAACCCGATTTCAGTCCTAACCTACAACAACACACACTGATCGCCGACGATAGAATTAGGACTGGTTGCGACACACAATTACGCAATCTGCGCCGTTAAACACTGAGCCATAGGGCTACAAGACGCATGTCTCCAAAGAGATCAGAGGGTTCAGAGAATCTCATGTGGACAACAAGTAATACCGAAATTATAGAACAGGCAATAGACAACCTTCCAACCCGATTTGAGTCCTATCCTACAACAACAAACACTGATCACCCACGATAGAGTTAGGACTGATTGCGATAATTATTATTCATCTTGCTGAAACCTAATGAGTACATCAAACATCAGTAGAAGAAAAAACTCATTTCATGTCAGCTTAATAATAAGATTCGACAGTTCAAAACAATATGTATGCTACTTATGATGATTGCTGCTTTAATTCGGTGGAAAGTGAAAGACAGGCTTTTACTAATTGAATATTACAAATGTTGCACATGACACAAAACGATTACTGTTGCTTATACTATAATTTATTTATTAAAACATTTTCTACGATCGCAATTAGTACCGTTTTCGCTATTTTTTGTGTCGTGGCGATGATAAAAACTATAGTTTTAAGTTTAACTACAATACGAACACATTTGTTACGTCATGGGCTGTACCGGGAACTGCGTCTACTTAGCCCCCCTCCCACCGCCCAAATTGTGATATATAAGTATACTCACAGTTTATACCTGTACCAATAATTGTCAACTCCAACAGCTAGAAAGCTCTATTGCATCGAACACCGGAATACTTTGGTGTCGCACCATCTAAGAATATCTGGTAGTGCCCCTGCTTTTTTCTGTGTTTGTAGTTATGTTTTTTATGAAATTTACATAGAGAAAAAATATTATATGAAATCTGATACATTTGCAGCAATGTCGTAAGGGCTACGTGTAAACGGTGTCCTCGAGAAAATTAGAATTTAGTTAATTGATAATGCTTCACGATCAATGGTTTTGATCTCAAAGAAAACATTTTGCAAAACTAGATATCTAAATTAAGTCTGACAAAAGTTTTAATTTATCCTAATTTGTGGTTATCCTTTAAAGTTATTAGACTTTAATTTAGATATATAGTTTCACAATCAATGTTTTTGAACATAAAGAAAACTTTTTGTTAAACCAGATATCTAAATTAAGTCTAATAGCTTTAAAGAATCACGAGAAAGTAGTATAAATTAAAACTTTTGTGAGACTTTTGAAAAATACGGTCGCCAGATTAATGCCTAGCAAAGGTGAATCAGGCTTTTGGGAATTCTGCCAACTGATAACTACCAACTTAAATGTCATGTTCGTGTAAGAGAATTTAGTTTGTCTTTGATTGTTTAAAGTTTCAGTTCAGTACTACATAAATATCCAGTGAAAATGAGAGTGTGTAAAAATCGTTTATACCTGTGTCATCCTGCTGAATACGCGGCTAAAACAATTTATGCCAAACGTCATGTCAAAACTTTGTGTCACATTAGTTCAAAACGTAAATGAAAAAACTAACTACATTACCTTCTGTTTATATACTTTTATCACCGTTCATTAACTTTAACTGCGTGCAAACGACAGGCGAGAACGGACCGCAATTTTTCGGGTTGTCCCGGCCTAGCACGTTAGAAATCGAGGTCGGTCCGCTCCTACCCGGAGCTGCAAAATTTCGGCCCTGCCTGTTGGGAATCAAGGTAGGCCCGGCCCGATGATGCAAATTCTGGGTTCAGCCTAGCCCTGCCCGTTTGTAATCGAGTGTATGAAAGCTCAATATAAACGATACAGGCGACATGAAGACAAAAACCGCATACGAAATAAGCCCGACAACAAATTCTTAAAAAGAACCCAAGAATATCCAACAATTCGGTCTTTGGTTGAGGTGAGAATTAACCGTAGTTTTTTGGAAGGACCCGGCCCGTTAAAAATTGATGCTGACCAAGCCCAGCCCGGCCCGTTCGTAATCAGGTGTCGGCTTGCTCGGCCCGACCCTCGTTCGAAAACTCTGACTTCTAGTGCATACTGAATTTTTTCACAGCCAAAGGCATAAGCTAAACAGAAAATACATATTTTATGCAAATTTATTACGCGTTTGTCATGATGAATACCTGCGGAAATAGTTATCAATGCTAGACAAAAATTGATATCCGAATTAAATTGCAGCGTTTGTCATGATGAATACCTGCGGAAATAGTTATCAATGCTAGACAAAAATTGATATCCGAATTAAATTGCAGCGTTTGTCATGATGAATACCTGCGGAAATAGTTATCAATGCTAGACAAAAATTGATATCCGAATTAAATTGCAGCGTTTGTCATGATGAATACCTGCGGAAATAGTTATCAATGCTAGACAAAAATTGATATCCGAATTAAATTGCAGCGTTTGTCATGATGAATACCTGCGGAAATAGTTATCAATGCTAGACAAAAATTGATATCCGAATTAAATTGCAGCGTTTGTCATGATGAATACCTGCGGAAATAGTTATCAATGCTAGACAAAAATTGATATCCGAATTAAATTGTAGCGTTTGTCATGATGAATACCTGCGGAAATAGTTATCAATGCTAGACAAAAATTGATATCCGAATTAAATTGCAGCGTTTGTCATGATGAATACCTGCGGAAATAGTTATCAATGCTAGACAAAAATTGATATCCGAATTAAATTGCAGCGTTTGTCATGATGAATACCTGCGGAAATAGTTATCAATGCTAGACAAAAATTGATATCCGAATTAAATTGCAGCGTTTGTCATGATGAATACCTGCGGAAATAGTTATCAATGCTAGACAAAAATTGATATCCGAATTAAATTGCAGCGTTTGTCATGATGAATACCTGCGGAAATAGTTATCAATGCTAGACAAAAATTGATATCCGAATTAAATTGCAATATATTGTAATTAATTTTTTGTTGTATCAAAAAATTGATGCCAGTACCTTTTGACAAAAAATTAATACTTTACAAGCTATCGTTCAGTTACATGTGTTTAATAAATTTACAACCTCAGACGCTCACGTACACATATATAAATGCAAGCGAGGTAAGCTTCATAGCATTCCGTGGATGGATGGGACTGACCAACTCTCCAAACCAAACTAAATCCTGCATCTTCGCCATGAGTCGTTTGATACTTGAAACAAAGACAAATTTCAAAGCTGCATTTGTTTCTTTTGTACAACGACAAAGCCTATACAACAGGATCCAAGCTGTTGGCATGGTTGAAGATTACTTATGGGTTATTGCTATCGTTATTGGTGAAGGTATGTAACCACGCTCGATCGATCGGCAAGCTTTTTGTTTACAGTGATCTATCGCCTGAAATTACGATAGATAGAGATCACAATGTTTTTCATCATTGACAGGCATACATGGGCGAGGTCTGAAGTTTCAGCGGTGATAGCGGGTGCTTCGGGAGAGGGTGGGGAGTACGTCCGCAGGGGTAATCAGCCGATCGGTGGGGGCACTGTAAATCGACAGGGGAGCGATAGATTCTAGTTATTCTTTGAGTTCAAAACTTTTTTTAATTTTTACCAATTTTCGGCCGATTTTCACCAATTTTCCCTCAATTTATGATTTCGCTGAATTTTTGCTCACCTCCGCCCCAATTTTTAGCTATTTTGCCAAAATTGTCCCCCTCCTCCGGCAGGAGGTGGCTCGTTTGAGCACCAGCCTACCTCCCAGAAGGATTCGCGATGCACCGAGAGGTATCCGAGCTTCAGGGGGGTAATGCCCCTATGAGCATGTATTATAGACAGCGTAATAAACCTTGATGACAGAGAGAAAATCAACCAACAAGGAACCACAATAAGTGACTTTAGCTTACGCAACACTGTGATTCAATCAAAATCTAGTAACAACATAAAAATATTATTTGATTGGCTTCAACGTCAATGCTTGATGACAATAAACACTTGTCATAATCATTAGCCCATGTGATATTGCTGTTTAACCTACATTCGATCTGAAAGTACTAGACATATAGGTACATATGTATATATAATAAACAAGTGTCTCCGTCGGGTTAGGAGAGTGTTAATGATTCCGGCGGAAGGTCGGAAAGGCCGTAACTAAAAATTTTCAACTGTTGCAACAATTTTTGTTCATAATGTTAACTAATTTTTCCTTGAAATTTTTGAAATATTGGTCCTAACTGCAAAAATCTTCCACGCGGAGGGAATGCAGGGCCATAGAGGGGCGTAAATATGGCGCATGGATGTTTTGAGTTATATAAATAGTAGCCGCCTACCTTCGTGTAGACATCTATAATACAATACCTATTCACAACTACAGCTGCTTTGTATTTATTGGGCAAAATATTAAAAACAGGATTAGCTTTAAGATATACCTACCAGTTACAGCGAAACTGTTTTCGTATTAAAAATTTTTTAAGCTATATAAGCTGGTAGCGAGAAACGCGTTTAGGCAAAGAAAATGCACAAAAACTATTAATTTAATAATTTTTGTATTCGATTTATAATAAAATACGTGCTTAAATAATTATATATATACAACAGACCTCTCGGCGGAGCGGCGAGGTCCCCAGGATTTTCGAGCTCCCAACTAAGATTTCGGCGCCCGCATAGGTCATGCCCCCAGCAAAATTTTGGTTTAACCCAGGTCAATACCAGCCCGAGGTATTTTCAGGTCACACCAACAATGGTCGTCCTAACAACAAACGGTTAAAACAAAAATCAATATTACTGCATATATTTTAACCATTTTTGGACAAAATCCTAAGTAAAATTAATTGCGGCCTGAAGGAATACACACTTTCAGTGCTTAAACAATAAATATACAACAAAAAGATCGAGAAAAATATTGCAAATGCTTGAAAAGCACAAAAAATGTAATCAACCCTAGTTTACCTGGTGGGTTCGATGTTACTACAGGTTAACTGGGTGGAAATTCCACTAGGTATTTCCTGTATTCCTCAGATGGGAGCTGGGGCACTCAACTCAAAGTCCCAAAGGTTAAATTTTGGTTGCGAAAATTGGCCAGCTGATACAAAGCCTTTGATTAACAAATAACACATATTGCAAATGCTTGAAAAGCACAAAAACTGCAATCATAAAACCTAGTTGACCTGGTGGGTTCATGTTACTACAGGTTAACTGGCTGGAAATTCCACTAGGTATTTCCTGTATTCCTCAGATGGGAGCTGGGGCACTCAACTCAAAGTCCCCCAGGTTAAATTTTGGTAGCGTAAATTGGCCAGCTGATACAAAGCCTTTGATTAACAAATAACACATATTGCAAATGCTTGAAAAGCACAAAAACTGCAATCATAAAACCTAGTTGACCTGGTGGGTTCATGTTACTACAGGTTAACTGGCTGGAAATTCCACTAGGTATTTCCTGTATTCCTCAGATGGGAGCTGGGGCACTCAACCCAAAGTCCCCCAGGTTAAATTTTGGTAGCGTAAATTGGCCAGCTGATACAAAGCCTTTGATTAACAAATAACACATATTGCAAATGCTTGAAAAGCACAGAAACTGCAATCATAAAACCTAGTTGACCTGGTGGGTTCATGTTACTACAGGTTAACTGGCTGGAAATTCCACTAGGTATTTCCTGTATTCCTCAGATGGGAGCTGGGGCACTCAACTCAAAGTCCCCCAGGTTAAATTTTGGTTGCGTAAATTGGCCAGCTGATACAAAGCCTTTGATTAACAAATTAAGATAAAAGAATCACTCGAAACTATTTGTTGTCATTTCATCAAACGAGAAACGCACACGTGATTTTGTAATATCAATATTGTGCCTGTTATAACTGTATGGTTTTGTAGCAGAATACAAATAGTTTGGTGCACTCAATAATATTCTGATATATTTTAACAGCTGGTTTCGAATATCAGGAACCGAACGGATAATCACTAATTTGCGTATATAAAGTATCGCCTAACCAAGACAGTTTAGATCATTTATGTTTTTAGTTACATATTCTCCCGTCGGTATTAGTTGATTGCTGCATCACCTTTGTGATGCGTCGATGCTATGCTTCAATGTTAAACTCTTTACGGTTTTATTTATGCGTGAATAAACTTAAAATAGCCCGCCAAACCATCCTATTTTGTAATAACCGATATCGCAAACCCTTGTTACGGAAAAAGGCTGAATTTCATTCGTTTTTTGCTAACCGAAACGTGCTGAATCAATTCTAAGTACCGGAAATTATAAGAATTTCGGCGTTTTCGGCTTGCAGAAATTCGGTTCCATAGTGCCTGATTATTTAAATTTGAATTATTCAGTGTTCACGAACAAATTTAATCCAAAAGTGACGTGACAAGCAAAGTTATCCTATACTTAAGTTCTTGGTTTTCGAGAACAAATCCGGTTTAACACAATTTCGGGAAATTTTCGTGCTCAAAAGTTTGGGGAATTTTACTTGAATTTTCGTGAAGACAAAACGGCTATATCTCATTCGCGAGCATTATGTTCGAAAACAGTTTTGCGCCGATTTTCAATTCACCAAAAATCGTTCGGTAACAATTATTATGCATAATTACAATATAGGATGTCTGGTTGGGTCATTTTAAATTGCTTGCATATATTATGTTTGAAAAGAAATAAAATTAATGGGCATTTTGGTTTGTTTTATCACAGATGGCAGTATTCATTTTACAGGTATGTCAAAGTTCATTGCTGTCGAAATGGAGTGCCTTGCAATTCGGCAGTAGAAAACCGGTAGCGGCGTGCGACAAAGGTTCAGCTTCAAACAAACTGAAACGGAATATTTCTTCAGCTTTAGCAACGCTATTGCCTCAAATATTCTAAACTGGATGGTTTAACCGTTGCTTCATATATTCACATGCTATCATGATGTGTATAGTGATGTTATTTATATTGGATGCAAGAAATCCATTGTTTTTGCTTCATCTGTAGTATTACTGCTCAATTATTACGTGACCAGTTTTTTAGGTATACAGGTCCTTGATAAGTCGAAGATTTAACCCATCAGCGACCATGTTAAACGCCGACCAGGTCTTGCCATTGTCCATCAAGAACTTGTAGTTGCCGAGGACCTTTGTTACCTCGTGCGTCATTGTAAATAGACACATGCCTTTTATGGGACTGTGGCAACCGTACGCGAACCACGTCCTGGACCTGCAACGCCTGTGCTTTAAAAATACGGTTGAGCCGTTTAGTAGGACTGCTGCGCAGCGGCGTCTCCATAATTTCAATACAGAGGGCGGCTATTTCATGTCCATGGAAGGATGTAAACAGGGTTGCTAACTAAGCCGCAAGGCACCCTCCTCTTTCGCCGCCGCTTGCCTGCCCCCAACATCCGATGTCGGTGACCCTTGTTACATTCGCTGAGGAACGCGAAAGCCATACATCATCGCCTGAATTCTATCTTCGAAGCTTTTGAGATCTGTATCGAAAGTCTGCACAGTGTGTTTAATTGTCCGACCAAACACTTCCACTTTGCCATTGCGTTGAGAATTATATAATGGTACCACTTGATGAACAACATCCCGATACGACAAAAATTGTTAGCTTGCCTGAAGTGACGTTTGTTCTGTTGTGGGATACCAAAACGCCGGAATTTCCAAATCGGTTAAACACTTCTGTGAGCTATCGAAATATTCATTCTGTCGAAGTGCCACCAGAGAGAAGTAATTAAGAGTACGAAGAATGGTAACAGATCAGCACCACGGCAATACGTTGATATCGTGGAGTAACGTCCAATGCGCCGGTAATGTAGATTACGGGTTTCGATCATAAAGCTTATCGGGTTTGTCTACCGATACAGGCAGTGTAAGCAGGATCGTATTGTAAGACTTAGCGCTGTGATAGCATAGACCGCAATGCTTTATTGATTCAATTGGAATTGGAATCAAACATGCGAAAACCTCAACCGCTCTGTATCGCAGTTCCAAAAGAAACACCGGCAGCAACAACAAACAGCAATCAATGCAGTCTGTCAAACGGTAGGTCCAATAAATCGGTGCTTTCGGGCGTATGACGACAAGCATTGGAATTCCAGGTAGGCTGGAATATTATATAGCAACTGTCGATACCGCCGCTCACGTGCCAACGATACAATTTCAAGCGTATTTGCCCGCACCGCAAAATCGATTCAGCGAACACGATGCTCTCCATCAGTTCGGTGATCAAATGCGTGCTCGGCAGCATCGCAACTGTCAGCGTTGGCGAAAAAAGCGGGCGAGCAAACATTTAAATCACGCCCAGCCAAACAGATTGCAGCCAATCGCCAGCCTGAACCTCATCCACGGATTATTTTTGCAAATAGATGGTTCCGCTCTCCAATTATCCGCGGCTGTCAATCACGTTGCAACATCGCGGCTTTTCTCAGCTAATTTCCTGATTTTACTAACGAATCTTTTCGCACGGTTCTTCGGGTTCCAGCGCGCAATCATGTGGTGCGAAGGAACTATACCTCCGCAAATGCCACTGCGTTCGACCCCAAAAGTAGGAAAGATGCCGCGATCACTGAGATTCACGAGATGGCAGAGCTTGATATTTGACAAAAGCGAATGAATTCGTGGTCTCGCCACTGTATGGAAGAAAGATACCAGTACGCGAATTGCTTCGGACCCATCACGGCCAAATTTTTCTGTAAAATTGCAGACCAACATGCATTTGTCTTGATCCAGGGTGCCAAGTATAAATGGAAAATCCATCTATGACGTGGCTACTTTTACATACAGCTAAACCACGACAGCCGAAGGCTCATGGCTACACCAACGCGGTACAGTTTCTGCGCGTGCAATCGTCTTCCGATGGGTCTAATCGATGCCAACAGCTCAACTGCAGTTTCAAATCACAAACGTTGCGAGTCGTAAACATGAATCGCCCGCGGTTTCAGGTTCCGACAAGCTGATATCCATTTACAAAGCAGCACAAGGTGGGAAAAGTCCTCGGCAAATACACGTTCTTGCTCGACAACGGAAAGTCTTGTCCGCCCGCAATCTGGTGGTACATCGCCATCATCCACACCCTACCATTAAAATCGAAGGAGTATAGGATGTCCCACAACAGCAGGCCTCGCCTCGCAATGTCGACGGCACATCAGCTCGGTCAAACAAAGGTCTGGCACCTGGACGACTTCACTGGAACACTCAAGCAAGCAACACGCTCAATTTTCAAAAGGGCGGGTGGTTAAATGATATGTCGACGACTGGATGAAGCTCAAATGATTGCGAACATGCAACTCAAATGAACTTGTCTTTATGCTAATTAGTTCTTACTAATTAGCCATGTCAAACACTGCTAGTAGCAGTACGTCTCATTTTGTATCAGTTGTGTTTTACTCTATCGTCGTATACGTTGTTACCGTACGACATTTGCAGCTACTGTAAATGCATCGTTTTTTGCAACATATTTGTTGTGATAACAAATCTCTTCTGGGGTTTCTCCTTCACTGAGCTCAAGCAATGAATAAAACAGTTTATGGTTTTACCACTCATGGCCAACATACCAGCCCCACTGAGCATTTAAGAAACTGCACAATCAAGCCTAACTTTGTTTGTAAAATTAGAGTTTCAATGACCCTTAATAAAAGTTTGTTAAGGTTTTGTCGCTAAGTCTGCACCTGTAATCAACAACGAATGCTTTGTATTATGGCTTAGATTAGCCTTTATGGTACTACTACTACGACATAAATATTTATCGCAGAAACATTTATCGTTCCATTAAGATGATAAATATTTCTGACTAAAAAGCAAAAACTAAAGCAGCTTCTAGCACGATACACACAATACAGTTTAAGTTGAAAACAACAACTGATTAACTGAATAAAATATATCTCATTTAACGGCAAATATTTCAGCTTAAATAGACAACCATTGCTTATAGTTGAAAAACACATTTACTGGTGTACGAACATAGCAACTCTCCTAAGGGAAAATCCATTATATGACAGTATTTACGATGTGTGCAACAGAATCCGTTGAGAAATCATTTCTACAAGCGTGTGGGTATAACAATATGAACAGCGACGCAATGTGTAAGCTAGAAGATAGTGGTTAAATTATTGTTGCGTATTTAGTCTCTTTAGGTGCATACATTCAATAATTTTTCATAGAGCCTAAGATATTTTTTGGACCTACACGTTAGCCAGAGAATGAAAGTATCATAAGAGGTGTTTTGGTAATGGACATAGACCAACGTTCTCAAAAAATAGTTTACTAAACGACAGGAATTCATAGCAATATCTCATTTATCATCGTTTATGGATAAGTTTAGTCTGTTTTGGTCGTAGATCCTTTACTATGTTACCTAGTTGGTATGTACGATTCAAGCGCAATTTTTATTGCTACACCTACAAGTCAGGAACGAATTGGCAGAAATTGCAAATTTTTTTTAGGATTGAACATGAATTGAAAGAAAACAACTTGAAAAATATGCCTGGTATCGCTTCCATCTTTTCAGACAAGTCTTGAAGAATTCCCATATTTATGGCAAAATTAAGTCGAGATTTTAGCGTATTGCCAGTAGCTTGCTAAAACGTATATTGGGCAGGATGTATATTAATGAAGGTGACCTACACGGTCATACAGAAAGTGTGGATATGAGCTGAACAGTTGCCCTCACGAGACAACTATGTTAAAATCTCCTATTTTGGAACAAAATCGCAAAACCGTACAGATTGCGTTGCTTCATTTATAGTTTGAGATTTTTTGGTACAATTTTTTCCAAATTTTCAACAAAGCATATACCATTAACATAGAAAATTCACAGCCTATATGTCACCACTGATTCTGCTTTACCAGACAAAATGCAGTATATAGCGATGTTTTTGGCTAAAATTGCAAAATATGCAGTAACTATCTTGGTTTTTGGAACTGGCTGGTTGATTTAGTTTAATCATACACATGCTTCTATCCTTGTACCGGGTCTTTCACGGTAGAAAAGCTGAGCGACAAGAGATTTTTAGACAATAATGAGGCTTTTACATTACCATTATTTTTAACTATCTGCCTATAAAATGCTAAATAATGAAGCGATTAATATTTTCCAATAATTATATCTGCAATTGAGACAATATTTCACAAACTAAAATAGTCTTTCACAGGAACGTTTTTCACTGGAACGTAAGATCAGTAATGGTTTGTTGCCGAAGTTGACCATGTACAGTTTAACTGCATGAAAGTAATTCAGTCAAGCTGAAAAAAATTCCCCCAAACATTTTACAATGTTGAAAAAGTCATTTTTTGAATCGCTGTATAGTTGAGAACCTTTGCAGTAGAATGAAGTATCAATAATAAGGGGACTCGTACGTTAAACTTCTACTTTAAGTCTCCACATCTTTTAATAGATTATTAAATTTCGCAAGATTCGTAGTGATTTTAATTAGACAACAGCAGATATGATGCGAATAAACAGCATTTGGTTTTTGTGGTTAACGATGCATTTACTGAAAGTATTACGGAAGTTTGCAAAATGACCAAAGCATATCTACAACAGATACAACCAGAAAATAATTTACTGACAATAATGTTAGAACGCCTGTGTATCTATCCAGGAGAAACATAATAAAGGAAATTGCACGCGAAATAATAGTTACTTTAAAGGGATTCAATTTCGTGTTAGTATTCAGCCCATTGTTTAAAATCACAACTTTTAGCAAAATTCACTCCAATTATATATATTTTGGTGCATAAATACATCTGATATATAATTAATCTGTATAATATGATCGTTATCTGAAAATAAAGTCGTCTGAAATGCATCAAATTAAGACGGGTTGCGTAGTTTTAAAAATCAGCTGACGTTTGCAAATTTTGAGTTTGACAGACATTTACACCTGTAGAGATCACGCGGTATAATAACTACAAATTGCTTGATAAAAGTGGTTGAACAAAATTAGCGGTACACAATTGTTTAATAAAAAAGTATAGGAACGAAATAAGCGGTACACAATTGCTTAATAAATGTGGTGGGACGAAATTAGCAGTACACATTTGCTTGACATAAAAGCGACGAATTAGCGTACACGGTTACTTAATAAAAGTGGTGCAGCTAAATTAGCAGTACACATTTACTTAATAAAAAAGCGGCGAAACGAAATTAGTTGTCCACAATTGTTTAATAAAAATGGTGGAACGAACTCAGCTGTGTACAGTTGCTTAATAAAAGTGATGTAACCGGTACGCAATACTTAATAAATAAATGTGATATTAGGGGTACGCAATTGCGTAATAAAAGTGGTGGAACGAAATTAGCGGTAAACAATTGCTTAATAAAAAAGTAACGGAACGAAACTAGTGGTGCAATTCGTTAATAAAAGTGCTAGAATAAATTTATCGGTGCACAATTGCTAAATAAAAGTGGTGGAACCAAATTAGCGGTAAACAATTGCTTAATAAAAAAGTAACGGAACGAAACTAGTGGTGCACGATGCTTAATAAAAGTGGTGGAACAAATTTAGCGGTGCACAATTGTTTAATAAAAGCGATGGAACCAAATTAGTGGTGCATATTTGCTTAATAAAACTGGTGGAATGAAATTTTAACCTTATATATTTGTTTAATAAAAAGTGTCGGGAAAAATTAGTGCTACAGAATTGCTTAATATAAAAGCGGTTGAACGAAATTAACGGTACACAACTGCTTAATAAAAAAGTGGCGGAACAAAATTAGCGGTACACAATTGATTAATAAAAGTGGTGGAACGAAATGACAGGAACTGATTTGCTTAATAAAAAAAATAGTGGCTGAAAAGCTAGTGGCACTTAATTGCTTTAATGAAAGTGGTGGAACGAATTTGGCGTTGCAGAATTGCAAGTGGTTAATAAAGCGGTGCAACGAAATTATTGGTACACAATTGCTTAATAAAAAAGTAGCGAAACGAATTTAGTGGTATACAATTGCTCAATAAAAGTTGTCGACCGAATTTATCGGTGCATAATTGTTTAATAAATATGGTGGAACCATATTAGCGCTACACAATTGCTTAATAACGTGGAGGAACGAAATTAGTTGTACACATCTGCTCAATAAAAAGCAGCGGAAACATAAGTGGTACACCATTGCTTAATAAAAGTGGTGGAACAAAATAAATGGTGCACGATGCTTAATAATAGTGGTGCAGCGAAATTAGCAGCACACATTTACTTAATAAAAATATGGCGGAGCGAAATTAGTGGCACACAATTGCTCAATAAAAATGGTCGAACGAATGTACCGGTGCACAATTGTTTAATAAATGTGATGGAACCAAATTAGTGTTACACAATTACTTAATAAAAGTGGTGGAATGAAAGTTTAGTGGTACATGTTTGCTTAATAAAAAGTGTCGGAAAAAAGTTAGCGCTACACAATTGCTTAATAAAAAAGTTGTGGAACGAAATTAGCGGTACATAATTGCTTAATAAAAAGCGACAGAACCAAAATTAGCGATACACAACTGATTAATAAAAGTGGTGGAACGAAATGAGAGGAACTGATATGCTTAATAAAATAGTGACTGAAAAGTTAGTGGTACAAATTGCTTAATAAAACTGGTGGAACAAATTTGGCGGTGCAGAATTGCTTAATAAAAGTGCTCAATAAAGCGGTGCAACGAAATTATCGGTACACAGTTGATTAATAAAAAAGTGGAGGAACGAAATTACCAGTAAACAATTGGTTAACAAAAGAGATGGAACGAAATTAGCAGTACACATTTGCTTAACATAAAAGTGGCGAATTAACGTACACGATTGCTTAATAAAAGTGGTGCAGCGAAATTATCAGTACACATTTGCTTAATAGAAGTGGTCGACCGAATTTAGCGGTGCACAATTGTTTAATAAAAGTGGTAGAACCAAATTAGAGGTACACAATTGCTTAATAAAGTGGTGGAATGAAGTTAGTTGTACACACCTGCTCAATAAAAAAGAGCGGACATATAAGTGGTACACAATTGCTTAATAAAAGTGGTGGAACAAAATAAGTGGTGCACGATGCTTAATAAAAGTGGTGCAGCGAAATTAGCAGTACACATTTACTTAATAAAAAAGCGGCGAAACGAAATTAGTTGTACACAATTGCTTAATAAAAGTGGTGGAACAAAATAAGTGGTGCACGATGCTTAATAAAAGTGGTGCAGCGAAATTAGCAGTACACATTTACTTAATAAAAAAGCGGCGAAACGAAATTAGTTGTACACAATTGCTTAATAAAAGTGGTGGAACAAAATAAGTGGTGCACGATACTTAATAAAAGTGGTGCAGCGAAATTAGCAGTGCACATTTACTTAATAAAAAAGCGGCGAAACGAAATTAGTTGTACACAATTGCTTCATGAAGTTGGTGGAACGTATTTAGCAGTGCACAGTTGCTTAATAAGTGTAACGGAACCAAATTAGCGGTACAAAAATTGATTAATAAAGGTGGTGGAACAAAATTAGTTGTACATATCTGCTCAATAAAAAGTAGCGGAAATATAAGTGGCACACAATTGCTTAATAAAAGTGTTAGAATAAAATAAGTAGTAAGCAATGCTTAATAAAAGTGGTGCAGCGAAATTAGCAGTACACATTTACTTAATAAAAAAGCGGCGAAACGAAATTAGTTGTACACAATTGCTTAATAAAAGTGGTGGAACGTATTTAGCAGTGCACAGTTGCTTAATAAAAGTAACGGAACCAAATTAGCGGTACACAATTGATTAATAAAGTGGTGGAACGAAATTAGTTGCTTTACATATCGGCTGATGAAATCGTAGCGGAAATATAAGTGGCACACAATTGCTTAATGAAAGTGTTAGAATAAAATAAGTCATACAGGATGCTTGATGAAAGTGGTGCAGCGAAATTAGCAGTACACATTTACTTAATAAAAAAGCGGCGAAACGAAATTAGTTGTACACAATTGCTGAATGAAAGTGGTGGAACGTATTTAGCCGAGGTGTGTGGTGGAACGAAATTAGTTGTAATAGGCTTGAGCTGAGTCTGGCTGGTAGTATTATACCGGAAACATAAAAAACAGATTAGGACTTATAAATATTTACTGCAATATCTAAATATCATAAGATGTCATTTTTAAAGCAAAACTAATCTGCCAGTTTTCAAGCATTGTGCAGGTCAGGTCGGATGGGTATTTTAAAGTTGATCCTACATCGCAAGATATAAATTTATACTCGATCAAAAATCACAAATAATAGAAAAACCCAAATTTGGTAAAAAAACGGAAAAATCATGATAGGCTGACTTTAGCAAGAGAACACGGCCACATGTTCATCACCAGGGCAATAACTTTTTTAGTTTGACCCTCAAGTTGAAATGAGGTACCGTTCGAACCCTTGGCCAAAAAAGTCGCCTAAAATTAACTAGATATAACAACTAACGTATGTCATGTAAGCCACATCCTGGCAATCTATAGTCCTAAAACCTCCTCAAAAAAGATTATTAGACTGACATTACGATATATAGAGCCTTCTCGATAATCCTCGAACCACAGAAGCCACAATTTCAGCTGTTATTGCTATCGTATATGTTTCTTCTTTTTCTTATTGTTGCGGCTTGGTAGCGCGGTGCACTATTAACGATCTCTGCCTCCATTTCGAGCGCTCTTAGACTCGGTCGCATGAAGTCGACCGTTCTGCGATCAATGTAATAGTATCGATGCACCGTTGTTTTGGAGGGTATCTCAGTCTCTTCTCGGCGACAGTGAGCGTGAGTGTCGTCTTGGCGATTGTCTTCGGCAGCCCGGTGTAGGTTTCCATACCATCGCAGCCGCAACTGCCTCAGCTTATCAGCGATTGGCGCAAAATCATAGATTTCGGATGTCCGCGTTGCTAACGTGGCCGAACTTAATGATCCCGAGAATGTAGTGCAGCATTTTTGTCTCCATAACAGCAAGTGTCCGTTCTGAATCCTTCATCAAAAGAAATCATGTACAAAGCGACCGGCTGCTGTACACTCCTGCAGACATTTGATATGAAACGGTGGCTCATCTTGCGATCGTAGATAAAGCCGGAGGTTGAATGCCATTTGAGTCGTGTTGTGTTAGTACGCACAGGGAATTCGGCTAAGATACTCCTATCATCGTTGACAGTTGTGCCGAGATATTTTAAGTCCCCTGAGCTCCAGAGCTGCCTGCCAATTAAATGGTTTTTCGTTCGATCTTGTCGGTTGTGAGATATTCCGCTTCCTTGATGTTGAAGCGTAGACCACACTGGCCCAGCCTGTCAGGCCAGACTTGAACTTGCTATTGCAGGTCCATATTGTTTTCGGATGATCGCATGACGTTTCGCCATATAGCAGTGACTAAGTCGCTGGTCGTTGTCCATCCTGGCCTTTCAAGATTTCGGAGACCAGCCCAAGTCATGTATCCTAGACATCTTCAGGTCAAAAAATAATAGTCCTAACAAGAAATAATTCAATGCTACTGCTTATTTTTCGTCAATTTATGGCAAAATCCTAGGTAAGAATTAAGATGAAATGAAAAATATGTAATTTTTTGCGCTTACATAACAGATATGAGACAAAAACAACGCTAAAAATGTTTTAAATATTTTAAATATGTACATGAAAAGCTCAATTATAAAACGCTTCCTTGGGCTGGGGTATGCCAAAAGTATTTTAAATGCTTGCAATATATATATACATGAACAAATACAATTATAAACCCCACTTGACCTATAGGTACGGCCCCCAGCAAGCTGATGGAAATTCGCGCAGGTTAAAGTTGGGTGCTCCAGCTTGAAGCTCACCAGGTAAAATTTTGGCCTGTGGAGGTACTAGTCATCGCGAAGATAAACAATAGCGGGGACTGCGCTGAACCTTGATGCCCTCCGACTGCGACCCAAACCCTTTCGAAGTCCCGGCGATTGCGCGTACAACACTCGTTGTTGGTGTATAGACGTTGCACTCAGATAACAAGTTCTTAGGACACTCAGTAATGCATTAATTGGCACAATATGACCTTGTATGGTACCAACCCGATCGAAGATATTCTGTAAGCCGAGAAAAGCGACATGGAGTAGAAGTAACTTTACACCGTGCTTCACCATCAGTAAAATCGCGCAGCATAAATGCCGTCGATCATCCCTCAATTCGTTATGAAACTACTCTTTCTTGGCGCCTTAGATACGATTTCGCGCAGCCTGCGTTCAATGACTCGTACGAAGATCTTGATTATCATAGAAAATCCTCGAGTCGGCCGATAGTTATAGCTATCACTCGCTATATGCCTTTCTTCTTCCAGATTGGCGCAGTTATACTTCGTTTCCATTCTACAACGGTCTTCCGCTCTACAACCGTCTAAAGGGGTAGTGGTTGGATGGGTATTTTTCCTTGTGATGGCTATCGGGCATTAAATGGGGACGGGATTTGTCGCCGAAAATTGCGTGATTCCAGGTGTGGCCAGTAATATGCCGGTGGAACGTCTCGAGTGGCACGCGTCCTTTTTAGTGGTCAATCTCGATGCCCTATAATTCGCGTTGCGGCGTGGCAAAATCCGAAGCACTCGCGATTTACATAATTGCGCACCAAACACGTAGGAAGTAATGGTTATTACAACCCGGATAAAATGTTAAGACACGATATTGAGCAACTGTGACCCGCCAGCTTTGACGCGTAGTACTATTCTTTAGTATATACTAATTTTTATTGAGCACACTTTTGAAAAAACGCGCTACTTTTTCCTGATTCAGATAATTATCCGCTTCTGTTTATTTGGGAAATAATATTACTAAAGTATTTATATATTAATTTTGTTAAACAAACTTATATAGTTGTGAAGCATTCTATTAGTATAGGTCCGTTCTTTAAAGCAAATCACACTTCCTTAACCAAATATACGTAATTAATAATTGGAAACCCAGAGTCAGCGTAATTCTTTACGCTACAAGGTATAAACACAAAAGATAAGCCAACCTTCACTCTTGCACTTCCTTTTGCCATACTCTAGCAAACTCAGATTGACATAGAATCTTAAACCCGGAACACTAAAGCACTTATGAAATATTGATATAAAATTCAGAAGCATCCGCTAATAATATCCAAAGTAACAGTAGTGTGGTGTACCAAATCACAATAAGTGCTGTCACCAGATTCGTAAAATAAAGCAAATTATTACAGTGATGTACAAAACATTATAGCTCGCGTACAGTAACTTCTTTGTCGACTAGATGACAACTAACTCCAAACTAAAAGTAAAACTGTGCTAACACATGTTAGTTACGCAGAAAAACTATAATTTAGGTAAATAAGGTAAAATTTTGAAAATTTAAAAGCCTTGAAATTTAGTTTTAGATAGGGAGCGACATAATAAAGAAATACGTAACATTCTAAACTAAAATTTTTAAAATTAAAGACCTTAAGACCCCGGTAGCTTAACGGATCCCCGATAATTGCAATATTAATACTGTTATTTTATTTTCTTTTACTGGGGGTAGGGGTTGGACTGTAATTTTATTACGACGGCTATCGGATATTAAGATGGGACGGGATTCGTCACCAGTACTTGTGGTGCTCGAGGTGTGGCCAGTAGTATGCCACCGCTATTATTCCAATTACTTGTGTGTTTATGTTATGAACTAGGTTAACACCTGATTACAATTTGGTCCTCTTGTGAGGTTTGTACGTAGCCTTCCGGACAGCTAGACCCGTACGTTTATTTGAATACCTTAAGCTCGTCCTTAGATTTACGCTAATAGTTCCTTAAAGTCAACAGTATCCGGATGGGTTAGGCTTACTAAAGGATATTGATGCTCTATTACTTTTCCCTTGTGGGTTCGTACGAAGCCTTCCGGGCGGCTAGACCAGTACATTTGTTTAATTACCTTATCCTAGGTTCTTACAATTACGATAATTACTTGCCGTTATATTGATGTTCCTGCTTCTGGACGGCTAGCGAGTCCGCTATAACTAGTTAGTAGTGGCAACTACTCTCTAGTTCCCCACAATTCTCTTGAGTCAGTTGGCCAGACCAACTTTCCGTGTCGAACTGTGCCAATTAATTACGTTGGCTTCCCTCGCCACGAACTCGCCCTTGATATACTTAAGTACTTCCTTCCTGATTAGCTCCACGGGGTATTGCTCAGATAGCGGTTACACACTTTGGAACTACTCTAAGGAGGGCCGTTATAGTTTTAGTATAACGCTCGTGCTCGGCTCAATTTTATTATGAAATAAGAATAGGATTAGTATAATTTACTACAGTAATAAATACCTAACTGTGTAGTTACTCTGTTATTCAACGTTAGTTTTCTTTTAGAAAAACCAGGACACACCAGGGCTTAAGTAGGAAATCCGTAAATCCTTTTTCAATTAATGATCCAAATCATTTCCACACTCCATGCACCGGAACATATAAATGCCAAGCAAAGTTGATGAAAATCCGTTAAACACCAATAAAACCATGAAATAGTTACAGGATTTGTATTTGCTGGGTTTAAAATTCAAACGTCGCCACATATACCACCTAGTTGATTCGCAGTTAACAATAAATCCAAAAATTAACAGTTAATGAACATTCGTATCGGATATATCAAGTCGCATACGCTTCCTCAAGGTGAAATCAAATCCGCTTCAGGTATATAAAAACAACGATAAGAAGCTCGCTCCGCTGTTGCAAATCCCCAGATTCGACCAACGTAGTCACTAAACTAACTGAAGACAAAAGAAAGAATGGTAACACATTTAGCTAATAAAACAAAGGGATGCTAATTATGCAATTAGCATTCGTTTGTAAACACGACGAAAACAAAGGAAAAGAAAAACCTAAGACGAAAAAGGGAGGGAGGGGTATAATAAATCATTTGGTGTCCAGCCCGGGGTTTTAGGAATTTTGGGGTGTTTGGGAGGATTTTGGCCCGAGATTTCCCCCAGAAGCCTGGTGGATGCCCGACAAATATTGTTATTTTGTTTTGTTTATATAGGGGTATGGGTTGGTAGGACGGTTATCGGTTATAAAAGGGGAGGGGATTTGTCACCGAAGGATTGTGCGGTTCGAGGTGTGGCCAGTAGAATGCCGTGGGACGCTTGGTATGGCGCGTGTCTTTCTTTACGTGAGCGATTCTAGTGCCCTATATTTCGCGATAAGGCGTGATCTTTGCTCGGCTCTATTGCTCGCGTTCCAGATAAGTGGGCAACAGACACGTATATAGAAGGTTTATTACAAAGTGATAAAAAATTAGACACTGTTATCACCGTAGATAACTTGCCGCACTATTTTTCACAACCGTATTAAAATCGTAATGCCGTTCTTCTAGCCCGTGATGAAAAGCCAAAGCACGATTCTTTAGTACCGCATGAATTTTAGCTCGCGATTGCCTTTAGGTAATATGTCCATAGCAGTTAGTCGCACACTCGTATCCCGACAGCAGTACTATTCTTTAGTACTAGACTATTTTTAGCCCACTTTTATACTCCACCGACAATGCTTGCACAATTCAACACTAAGCTCTTGCACAGTTTGACACTAGGTTTATGCACAGTCTGGCGTATAACTTTTGCACAATCTGACTTTAGTTTGCTCTAGTGCCACTCGGCCACTCGTTTCAACATATTCGACGATCCATATCTAGTATTTTAGTCCTGAAGTTAAGCTAACGCTGCGGAGTACTTGACCGAGTCTTTAACCCTAAGTTATAGCAACTAGTGTTTAAGGGTTATCCTTGAGCGAAAGTGATTAGGATTTTTGTTATCTGTTACTTTACCAAGCCCTTGCGGCTTTAACACAGCACACCCCCATATGACTGGTGCACCCTGCGATTATTTTATTACCTCAACTGGGCCTTAGAATTACGCTAATAACGCCGGTTATGTTAAACAGGCCGACCCCAAACGGCTGCCGAACCACGTTATTAAAACTACAATAGCGGTCGACTACTATGCAGTTGAAGTTAGCTCAATGTGTGCCCCCGGACGTGCTGACTATACTGGTAATTGGGTAGAAGATACTCTAGATTTTGGTCGTTCGAACCAACCCCTTACTCGTCCGGTCTTCTCAAGAATAGCACTACCACGACCCCGGACGGCTGCCAGACGACGCAGTATCACTACTATAATTATTCGAGACCCACCTGCACGTTCATCCTGGTTACCACTCACTCGACACAAGGGGCCGAAATATGTAAGATATTACTAAAATGAGTACCTATAGTTCTACTATACTATCGCCCCTATTAACCTTATCGCCACTTCCTACGATTTTATAAGGAAAATAATATTACTAATTAAAATATATAATAAGTGGATTAAGGTTACTTATTTGTGTCGCTGCTTTCACGTACTCAACTACACCACGCCTTTCTGCAATTTATCCGGTTGAAGTTAAAGCCTGACTCTGCGCATTCTCTGCGCTCCGAGATCTAGCAACCAATTGAGCAAGATCTAGCGAAATCGGAAACCCGAGTATAGGCGTTTCCTTCAACGTAAAGCTGGTAACAGAGAAGCCGAGTATAAGCTTGTGCTTAGCAAAGCCTTTTAGAAATCATAAACGCAGCCAGTTCCACGAGCCTTCATGCTACTAACAAAAAGAAACACAACAAAAATATAGCTGTCCGATATTATGGAAATCTGTTAGTAACAGCTTTGTGATACAAAAAACGTGGCTTAGGACTGTATAAAAGATAAACATACGATCATTGTAATTCACTTAATCACGCCAAACTGCTGTAGGGATATCGAATTACTGGTGGACAATAAACTTCGATCCTTTTTATTTCGGTAACAATTACCGTAAAAAGGTGGCTCTTACCGTAAAAAACGGATAAACTTTTTGTAAATGTAAGTTGTTAACTATAAAAACAGTGTTGCAGAAATTAAAGGTTTCTGGGCTTTCCGAAGCATCAAAGGACCCGCCATAAACCATTTTTTATCTACCATAACAATTTCAGGATTGCCGGGCCATCGGTATGTTGCAGATCCTGCAACGAGCGTTGGCTTTTCAGAGAGAAAATTCATTTCTGCCTGAGTAACTTTAGATCTCTCATCCTCGCGAAAATGCCGTATGACCTACCTATATAAAACTTTTTTCAAAAAAATTGCATATAATTGATTTACTGGATTCGGGTCGTCAACATCTAAACTGCTCTGAACAGTTTTAGCTGATTTTGGTAAAAATTTGTAGCATTGCACTCCGGTGACACTGAGGAAACTGCAGATTTAACACGTTTTGCGATATATTTTGTCGGCTCAAAAGTCGGATCGTCATCATCACTGCAGGATTGAATGTCATAATCTTTTCCTGTATGCTCTGGATTTATACGCTGTGGTGCACGTTTGAATTTCGTGGATTTTCCAATAAGTCGTGCTTTCGAACGGTCTTCAAACAGCCTCCGTTCTCCCAGGATTTCTGGATTTGTGAGTACCTTGGTATATTTCAGCTTTGATGTTTTTTACAAGTAAACGTTGCTTCGACAATCTTATTATGGAACGCCTCCATCGTTTCTTCTGGTGTCTGAAACGTGATCCGGCTACTTGAATCCGAAGCCGTAGCTATCGACAACTGACCACCTGCAGGAGTTTGCCTCATAGGTTGTATCCCACAGTCGAAGGGGGATGATCTTTCTGAATCCTTGTGATAGCACCGCTATCACTTTTTACCCATAAAGGTGTCCAGACTAGACACCACCTTGCTTCGAAGCTGTTGTCTGGCATTAGATAAGCTGGAACTGGAGGGAATGTTGCTTTTTCTGGAATTTCAGGATAAAAAAATGGTTTCTCGAGCCGGGCGACGCGTTGTTGTCGTTAGTGTTGGTGCTGATTTCTTGGAAGTGCGGTTGATAAACTCGTCATATTCTGCATCCGTCATTTCGGGTCTATCTAGACAAACCCACTAGTTATATTTTCCTATTAATCGTTTGTCAAATCATCCAATGGGATATTTATCACGATTCAGAGGCCATGTGCCAGTTTTATCAAATCCTGCAGATAGTGCTTCAGGCGCCACGTACTGCATCCAAACGTCGCTAAGGTACCGACAGAGCTCGGCTCTCGTTATTTAAGTTACCAGCTGTGAAATCGTCTGCTGTTCACGAATGTATTTAGCCCACCCTGTTTTTAGCGTGTTAAACCCGCTTACATCCAGTGGTTGTAAAACATCCGTCGTATGCGGAGGGTATTTCAATAAGGCAATACCTTCATTCATGGCTTTTTCAATAACTCGTACCGACAAGTGCGCATTGTGCCCATCGAACAAAAGCAAAAGCGGTATTTTTTCACTATTTTGCAGAAAGGACCTACCGATAAACCACGCTGCAGAAATATCATTGGTCATTCAACCGTTTTTTGTACTTGTATTTCTAAACATTGCTGCGTGGCTTGTTAATGGGGTTAAAAATTACAAGAGGTGGAAAGACTGATCCGCTTGCATTACAGCATGCTAAAACACTGGCATTCGTTCTCCTACACCAATTCTGTGAGCTTGCACATCGGTACTCGAATCCGCGACAATCTTTCGGGGTGCTGAATCGTAAGAAAATGCGGTTTCATCTAAATTGTATATTCTATTAGCCAGTTCTGCATCTGAAGTGTACGAAGGGTGTTCACGAAGCTTTGTTATTTCCGCTTCCAATGCATGGAAAAAATTGTTAATGATAAACAGGTTGCGCGTCGCCTCTTCGCATGGTACGGAAAGCGCTACAGGAGAACGACGTTTAAGATTATATACCATGAACTCCAGAACGAATTTTATTTTACGGCAATTTCTCATCCACCTAAGGATTATTTGGAATTTCGTGAATTTCCGCATTACTCAGCAATAGTTTCCGCTATTTCGTTAACCGTTCGACCCCATTCAAGGCGTGCCCAAGTCTTTATTATTATCGCTATGTGTTCCTCCTGCGCCTGAAACACAAATCCGACTCGTTTGCAAACACTATATATATAATATAGCGAGTTGTATACACAAAGTTAATATGTGATAAAAGAGCTCTAAACACTCATGAAATACAAACCACGTGGTGGCCTTTTTGTATTACTGAAACTGGTGCACAGCCTACGAAGCACATGAATTTATGTGCAAAGTTTTATGACAATCTGTACCGTAGTGTAAAGTATCTGTACTGTCTACTGGCCACAAAAATGGAGATCAGAAAATTCTACCAATTGTCGCAAATAGAATTCTTCGAAAAGTTCACCGACGTACAATTGGATTCATAATACAAACGGCTATCATTAAGCTAACATTGGTGAAGATTGGACGCCGTCCTTAATGACAGCAGCGTTTTTCACCACTGTCTTCAGCAATAGCAGTTCACAGCTTATACTCACATAAAATAGGCTTTTGCGCATGCCGCAACACTCGAATATTCACCAGATTTAAATGCAGCGACAGCAGCGTTAACGGTTTCTTCAGTCCATAGCTCTGCCCTCTTTTTATACTTACAATACTTCCTTTTTCACTCATATTTCAATGTTTAATAGTATTTAAATTTAATAAACTGAAAACGCTGTCACTTTTTTTTGGTAAAAAAAATATTTTAACTTTATCATTATATAACCCATATCGAAATTATAAGGAATATCCATTTTTGGTGTTTATTTTGCGAATAACACATATTCTGCAGTCGTAGAGGGTTAGAATAATCATCCGGATAGTAAAATATTGTTTATATTCTAAACGTGCTGCGGAGCGAATTTGTATGAGCAACGTACAAATCACTGTAAAGCTAGCGCGTTGCCGACAACTTGCCTTTAAATGTAAATTTTTTGGCTGAAAAGCAGCCGGGGTTATAGTTCGGTTGAATTGACGGGTACTTATTCACTAGAACGCGATATAAATTGAAACGTTTTTGATAACATGCTTGAAACTTTTTTTCGGTAAACTACCTATGACTAAGTAACCACTATATCAAAAACAACGAATTAATAAACACAATGTATGGAACTGTATGAAGTGTCTGAAGCCTCGTGAGAACCGTCTATAATCGGTGAAATCAAGCATAAAACTAAGATAATAAAACTAACTTAACTACATGTTAGCTACTAAATGAAATGAACATTTATGCAAATCAAAAGAAAACAAACTTTGTAAAATCTGAAACTTTTGAAAGCCCAAGTTTTTAGGGACCCATATAATAAAGGATTTTGTAAAAATTAATTTTAAAACTAAATATGGAAATTAAGCCCCGGGACCCCTGGTAGCAACTAAACCCCGGACAAATATAAAGGTTACAGAGATGACATGCAATCTTCAAACACGCACTAGCTATGACATCACCATACGTTTTTTTTGTGAAAAAGTTGTGCCTCTGTAACAGGCCCGTTCCGGCCCGTTACGTTAGTCTCGCGAGATTCTGGCGTCAAAATCGTTTCAAACTACCTCAAATTGAGCAAAGGTATGGTTTAAGGGAATAAGTCATTGTAGGCCGCATGGTGCCATGGTGGTCGATGATTGTGTCGCGTATTTTCATGTTCTGTCATTGCTCTATCTTGCCATTTATATAACCTTTGTAACTGTACCATTTATTGTATGATCATACATATTTGGACCGGCTCAAGAGAGCCCATAGAGAATTGACGTAGGTCAGATGTTTAACTTTAGGAGGATGAGGAATGTAATAGAATCTTTGACCGGATTGAACAGGCAAGCCTGAACAGAACTCGACCTACTTCTCCCCATTTCCCTATTGGAAATTCAAAATTTAGACCGTCCGGGAATAGGAGGCCTTTGACAGTCTAAGGGATTGGGAAGTGATCAAAATCAAGACTATCAATTTTACCTGGGTCGAGCAAACTATAGCCTAATGGTCGCTAAAGTAAGCTGAAATCAATGGGTTACGGTAGTTTCCGATTACTCGGTAGCGGCCCGTAACCGTCCAACGGTTCAGATTTACCGAAAATGCCCAGAGTACTTTTCGGTAGAAAATTTTTAGGGCTTTCGAACAAGCCCAAAACATCACAAATCCCTGGCGGATTCCCTGAGATATCCTAGGAACAAACAGGTGAACATTCAATTAACCGCCAATACTTACGCTAGGTTTAGCTGGTGACCATGGTCCCGAGTGGACCTGATATAGGCTTATATGGAAATATAGTTATGCATATATATGTGTACTGCTTGATCTTCGTGACTCGGTGTGTCTATTTTTCCGCCCCACCGTATCAAAACCTTACCTTTATAGCATCCTTTGACGCCCAAAATTGCTTGACCACCATACTAACAACTGGTCTTTCTGGTAACCATCGGATCAGCGATTGAAAGTACGCGTGTTTCCAAGTGGTCTACCCATTTAGGCATCTAACGAGGCCACACGGGTCTCGATCTGACCAGTCATCCTGCTGCTATATAACTTATTTCTCTGTTTTATAATGTACTACGAAAATTCAACATAAAAGGCCGTCTGTTTGTACCAACTCCGTATCGCGAGACACTAAATGGGCTAAAGCGACCCGTCATTCTACTCGCCTGCTTTTGGCGAGTACAACGATATCCGGCGGGTCTCCGCCCGACCCCTCGCTAGCCCGCTATGACCCGTCAAAGTGCCCCAATTTGGCATACCGACTGCAACTGGGTACAAACCAACCGAAAATTTATTCCTAACCCGAAAGTAGGCAAATCGCCCCTCATTGTATTCATCACGTCGAGACCTCTAAAAAATTGCCCGGCGGGTCTCCGTCCGTTGCCCCGTTAACCCGGGACGGCAGACGAAAGCGCCCCTACCGCTATTGACACTCTCTCTATCCGCAACGATTTTAGTGCCCCTCTAACCGCTGCCGTTAAGGCAGGAAATCACCTCTCGTTTGAATCGACTCTCCAAGACGGGTTCAACGATGCGCGGCGGGCGTCGCTCCGCCCAACGGCTAGCGCGGGAGAACCCGCTGAAGCCCTGTATGCTAATATATGTCGGAACCCAAAATTTGGTTCCGACCCGCCACTGCGTCTACCCCCCTCGCGTTTGGTGTCATTCGGCCCCGTTTTTCGTCCTGGGACCGAATTTCGCCCCAGCCCCTTGAAAATCCTTCGGGAATCCCCTGTCCCGCCTCCCTTCCCGTGTCCCTCCTTTTTCGTTTTTCTTTTCGTTTTCTTTTCTTTTTCTCTCTCTAACCGACTTCTTTGGTCGGTTGTCGCTGTTGTCGCTGTCGTCGTGGTTGTGTTGTGTGTGTCGTTGTTGTTGTAGTTGCTGTGTAGTTGCTGTTGTTGTTGTTGTTGTTGTTCTGCATGTTTCTGGTGTGAACTTAAGCGACCTTTCTGTCGCTCAGGTCGCCTGTGTGTCTCATGTGTAGTGTGTGTATGTGTTCATATGCATATGTGTATGTATATAGATATATATATACGGACGCTACATACGAAGACAATACAAAAACAGGACATACAGGGACAAGACATACAAAATTCTGTTAAATTTATAAGTTTTACGGACGGACTGGACGCATAGGACTAGGAAAGACGGGGGTACGTTTAGGGCCCTCCCGTGGGCTCTGGCAGTCCCTGAATGGGCCCCCCATAGGTCAAAGGATACCTAGGAATGTGCCGCATCCCTGACTACGAAACAAGCTCATTCCTACCGTCGGTTCCCCCTTCGGGACGTCTAAAGACGCCATGTCGGGATATTTGAATAGCTGTCAGCTAGGAATGCTAGGAATGTTTGGCTTTATATTTTAAGCCAACATATAAACGTGCAATGTTTGCTCGTTTACCCACGGATTTCGTAGTAAGATTTAGCCCCAGATGGCCTCTAAGTAAGCTTAATTAGGTGACGGATGATGCAGCTAACTCGCTAAATAGCTGGAATTTGACCTCAAATCGGCGAGTTAGCTGGGGGAAATTTGATGGATGGGGACCAGAAGACAAATCTGTCCTGAAATAAGGACAGATTTCCAGCTTAATTCGAGTGTTCTATATAGAAAAGAGATTCAAAATTTTAAATTTGACGGGTGACCCAACCATTTAGTAGAACAGTTGGGGGGATAACAGTCGATTTAGGATAAGGTAAGAGCTTTAAAAGATCTGAATGATGATCTTCAGATCTATTTCTGACAGAAATTTAAAAGCTACGATGGACGAGGTTCAAGATCTCGTTGGAATTTAAGCTAAAATACGCAGATGGTCGACCTCCGAGTATTCGGAGGGTTCAAATTTGATGTCGGCAATTTCGATTGAAGCCGACTTTCTCTAAAGGGGACCCAGGGTTTACGATAGCTGTCAAAAATAAAATCTTGGGAATTTTTCGATTGGGCGCCCGGGTTTGAACTCGAAAAAGTGGGCGTCAAAAAAGCCTCTCCGATTGGATAGCGACAAAATCGCTATCCTTCAACATAGCTGAAAATTTTGAAGCGACGACTACCGCGTCGTCTCTTGGAATCAGTTCGACCTCGGCAGCGCGGAGTTCGGTCGACTCTACTGACCGGCTCCGACGCTTAGGCTTTTATTGTGTTAATTTCGCAACGAGTTTGCTTTCCCGTGCTTTCTTCCGTATGCTTTCGATTGGCGTTTGGAATGGAATTCGGCCGACGGAGGACCCGCGTAGACATCTTCCGTCTCGCGGAAGGGGACTGGTAGTTGCCGTCCCGGACCGAATATTGTAAGTCAGGAGGTGAACCAGGCGTATGGGGGTATATTTTCCCCAGATCGAAATGTAACAGATCATTGTTATTTGACTAGTTGTCGCGCAATTTTACCCCTATAGCTCGTCCAGACGCCCGTCGGAGGACGTCTCAGTTTCCTCCGTGAGCTGACCACACTTTACATGTTCCTTGACAAACCTCCTCTAGTCGAGTTCCGTTTTGAGCCTGTTGAGTGATTGCACGGGGGGTATTAGGTTGTGAACACGACAGTCGAAGTCCTTCTGATTCCCCGTGGTCATAGGTAAGGCAAATTAAAATGGTCGCTTCTCGTCCATGCTTTACATGACGTGTCGCTTTTGAGTTAGAGTAGTTGAATTTTTCCTGAGCTGACCACGGTAAAATTTCCCCGACTAGTTATAGGGACAGGCTTATTTATCAACGTTTCTGGTTTACAAATTTATAGCTTAGTGGACCGTTCGATGCTCATGCCGCTGCTTGAGCTCGGACTGATGTTGCAGTTAGGGACGGAGGATCAGCCTCCGTCGGGCTTTAGGAAGCTCCAAAATTTCGCTTATCACTCTGAGTTAAGTAAAGTTGGGGAATATAAAAGACCAAACAAATTCTAAGAATTTCAGCTTGAGCGTAAGGTATTTGCACTCCGAAAGGAGCGATTTTTAATACAATCTTTACACGACTTCGCCAGTATTCGATTTGTTCGCCAGCAAGACGGTTAATACCAGCTTTCCATAAGGTTCAACTACTGACTTCGCGAGTCCTCGACAGCTCCTCACGACCAAACTTACTAGGTGCTCGCTCCACCAGGTTTACTTCGAAATCGGCTTGGTCCGACTATTAAGTTTACTAACGTTCAGTATAACACGCACACGTGGTTAAGCTTAACGGTAGGACGGAGGATACCACTTGCTTCCAAAATGAACCGACGGCACGGCCAAAGACCGGAACTCGTCCAAAAAACGCTTTCAGAGGCACGTTGGAGTGCTCAATGCTCAAAATGGACTCACCCTACTCCCAATTTAACCAAGAAAAACCGCGACCTCTCGCGAATCATTGTGACCCCAAACCGAGCAAGTGCAAAACCCCGTTTTCTTTTTGGAGCGACTTGATCGCTGACTTTAGCATTTTTCTATGTTAACCCTGGTTGCCCGTTAGGCTGTGTACGACGTATGCCCTTGCTTTGATTTTTGCTGTTTTTCTCTCTCTCCCTTTTTCAGTTTCCCTTGTTAGGTTTCGATCCTGCACGGGGAATTTAAGCCCGCTGCAGATCTTTCATTATTAACCACTCGACCATCGAGGTCTGAACAAATTAAATAAAATTTTAGCGATAACTCGACTGCACCATTTCGATAGTGCAGTCGAGTCACCGTACAACGACAACGTGTACAGTATTATAAGGCAATAGGATAAGTTAGAGAGAGTGAACACAAAAGACGAGAACAACAACAAAGGAAACAAAGGCAAAGAAAAGAAAGGAACCAACCAAAACCACCCCAAAAGAAAAGACCCAGACGCCGTAGGGCGCAAACTAGTCCCAGTTGTGGGACGGGCACGGCAATTCGCCCAAACAGTTAAAAACGCGTCATTTGTCGCCTAGAAAATCGCTAAATACGACAATTTCTCGTGCCCTCCTCTCTTTCGGCTGTCGAAATCGTAGCTAGGGACGACCTTCTAAAGTGATTAAAACTACGTCCCCAGCCGACCTAAGGTAGCTCAACCAGTGCCCCACCATCACAATCAGCCGCCCTGTTCCAGTCTCACCATTCACGGATTTGAATGACACGAGTCAAAATCTCGATTCCCGTCTGGTCTGCTAGAGACACCGAGCAAAAGCGGTCAACAATTGGAGCAAGATCTGGCCTATAGATGAAACGTTGTGAGAGACTCGATAAGGATACTAGACCGGATTTACGGGATTAAGAAGACATCGGACAGTGTTTTAACGTTTGACTGCCAAGCCGGCGCCGTACTTGTTGTACCATGAGCATCAGCATCTGCTCGCTTGTACTCCGAGTAATTTTCGCACTTTACCGTTTCATGATATGTTTCATAATTGATTTTGTTAATCCCGCTACGTTCTAACATGTACTGTATATCCATGTTTTCGTACCCGGATTCATGCCAAGTCACTGCTGTAACGAATTCGCTCCCTTCCTCGCATAGTTCTCGAATTGCATGCGCCGCTGCGCGCTATTAAGAGCGAACTTCGAAGCACGCCAGACACCTAACCCGAGCTATAGCGGATCTAGTTGGACGCCTCGGGTATATACAGATTTTGGTCCGGTACTACCGGGAACGGCTTCGCTCGCGCCTCCCCTTTCTCTTTCGTACTGGACACGGAGACGAATGCTCGGACGGGTAGCTTATTACTGTCGTAATTTGTAATTACATGTGTACTTTACCGGATGCCCATTGCAAACTGACTTTGTACATAACTTTGAGTAAATTCTTGAAAATCAGTTGAAGCGTCCCGTGTTGTTGAACTTTTAGCGTGATAAGGACGCCCCAAATGGACGGGCCGACCCTTCGTACAACGGCTTGCGGACGAAAATACCCCAAGCCCTGACACGAGCGGTCCGCCGCCAATATTCATATAGTTGGATACAGAATTACAGCGAGAGCGGTCCACCAAATCACTTATCAACTTTACTGGTTTAATAGTCACACTCACGCGAAAGATAAAATTTACTAGGAAAACATTATCACTAGATATTAACACAATCAGATTATTTAGATGTGAACTAAGTAGTCCGACGTTAAACTCTCAGGGACTGTCGGTACCCTGTGGGGGCCACCTGGCTACAACGGACAAAGTGTTCAGCTTAGGATAAACTCGGTGGAACTTAAAATTCATCTAGCAAACCTCAACTGTCGCGCGTTTTCACCCTAGGTTACGCTAGATTAAACAACTTCCTTCAGATTAGGACAGGGAATATCGGTTTGACATTATGACCTGTGAGCAGGTTTCGGTGTCAACCTCCCTGGGGGGCCTCAGCAATCATGCCAAGATACTAGACACGTGCGCAACCAATCGGATGGGGTCCGAACACACACCGTGAAGCGCGCCTGCGGCCTGCTAAGCTCCGTAGCTTCTTGGGTCTGACCAAGGAAAGTGGCTAACTGCAAAACGTATGGTCCGCCCTTGAGGTTATGATAGCCGGGGTCGTATGGGCATGGTGTTAGGAAGTTGCGCCATGCAGCTGCGTCACCGTTATTACGTCGTTGGGGGCCACGCCGTGAGGCGTTTAAAATTCGGTTTGACCCCACGATGCGAGTCCAAATTTTTCATTTAATCCATACTCCGTGAGGCGTCCATTTCGCTTTGGGCGACCGCAGGGACGGTAACCGCTTGTAGGGAGTTCAACAAACTCGCAAATTTGTCAAGGTTTAAATTTTGGATTCCATCTGGACCTCTCGCAATTAGGTTTTACTGTGCTGTCTTCATACATTGTCTATGCGTTTGTGAATTAGTGTCTTTGTGTGTAACTTTACTTTTGTGCCCTTGTTTGTATGCTCCAACCCGTTGTACGACAACTCTGGCCTGTTTTAAAGACTGTATTCTTCGCCCCATTCTCCGTCCGAGCCATATGCGACCCCGTTGTGCGAGTTTCCCCGTGTATACATGACCGACGGGCACCATTTCAGGAAATTGTTTACATTCCGGCGCATTCTAATTAATTAACTAACCTATTGCTCTATCAGCGTGTATTGATTCGATTATTTACGTATTTGCGGATTCCTTATCGAGCTGAGTTCGAATTCCGGAGTTGTACGTGGTTCAATTAACATTATTTGCCATACTGATTGCCGGGACTGTTTCGTACAACCGCAAACGAATACCTCGCAGCCCGGTATTTATTTTCTTGGACGCCTCGACAGCTCATCACTTGAACTGGACGTAATCGTGATTTTGGGACTGTTGGACGTTATATATTCTGGCACTTACGTTTAGCTCAATTTTCAACTCGCCAACATCTTCCCCGCTTTGACGCTATCTTTCGGACTCTATATCGTCTTCGCTTACACGGTGTACTTGAGGCGCCCAACGGAACGCTGCGCATTGGATTGGTCGGACTATTTTGCGGACGGACAATTCAGCGTTGGTTCAGTGGAACGATCGTGCGCATCCGGTTCCTGATTTAGAAGATCATTGGATATCAGCTGTTGGACATTGTAAATCGATTAAATTTTTATGTAGTTTGTCGTATATATACTTACCGTTTTGTTTAATAGCTTAATTTGGTAACGCTTATTTGCTTCGATACATATACTGTTTTGCTGCATTGCTTAATTTGATAACGCTTGTGGGTCCTGATTATAAATAGCATTTTGGTCTATATTTTGCTTTGGTGACGCCTACTCTTCCGGGTACACCTGACGTGGCTGACGGCTTAACTTGTTATCGTCCATAGTAATTGACGACGGTGAGTAACTTGTTGTTTCAGCAATTGTAGCTGTACCCGTATTTGTTAATGTGACCAAACGCCCGGTCAGCTTCGTGCTAAGTCGGACTGTTGGGTTTCATTAGTAGTAAGCGAGTAGTCAGATTTTTACACGTCGGAAGACCTGGTAACCTTTCATATCAATATCTTAAGTCCCCGTTTGGCTTTCGTTGAATTAACTTGAGTGACAAGCAGCTTGGGAGACGTACATCAATAATCTGCGGGAATTATTTTTGTTCTGTTATACGATTGACTATTTGCTTATCCTAATTCCGAGGTTCCCTGGTTGGACTAAAGGAGACCAACGCCAGTCACGACGGAGACTTAGAAAACGGCGACTTTTTCGGTATGACTGATGGATACATGGAGGACAACTTACGAACCAGACCTCGACAGGCCGCGGTCAAGGGCGAGCGACCGTTGACACCCCCACCTCGGCCCTCCGGATACTCGCGTCGAGGAGAAACATCCGAGTCACCTGGACTGGATACCAATACTGCCAACGCTATCCTGCACCACTTGACTACCCAACCAGCTGGTCCTCCTATGATCCCACTAAGGGACATGCCAACTTTTGACGGAAGCCTGGGGGCCGCGACTTCGAGGACTGGGTCCGAATGTATAATCGCCTCTCCAACGCCAATGGTTGGGACGATCGTCGAAAATTAATTTGCGTACCAGCTCTCCTGCGTGGACCGGCAAGGGAGGCCTTTGAGGGCCTTCCACCGGGGAAGCGTCAAAGTTTTCTAGGACTAGTTGCCAACTTACGCTTTTTATTTTCGTCGTCTCGCCGTCCTGAGAAATCATTGTCAGGACTGTGTACTAGACAGCAAGGAGCAAATGAGCCAGTAGCGATGTACGGTTTAGAGTTGCAGAAGTTGTGTGATCGCGCCTTTCCCGACATGGAAGATGAGCAGCGGGACACCATGCTTCGGATGTTTTTCCAAAGAGGCTTGCGACCTGAGGTGCGTAGGCAGGTCCTCAACCAGATTCATGAGTGCGAGACATTTCGGGATACCGTGGGTGTTGCTATGCGATACGAGGATGCTAGCGCTGCATGCCCTGAACCAGACGCGCCTGTCGCTAGTAAGCCTCGGGCTAAAACTGTAAACACTTTACTTGAGGAAGGAGGTGAAGGCCTGATCACACAGCTTCAAAATATGATGGAGGAGCATCGCAAGGCAAATAATAACAACAGCGACACAATAAGTCGGTTGCTGGATGTAATTGATAATAGGGTTGAGAATCCGCGCCAGCTAAACGCTCTCGCGCCGCCGTTTGTGCCCGGGTCACCTGCTGCGCCGCCGTGCTTGCCTATACCGCATATTACTTGTTATCGCTGCGGAGAACTAGGACACGTTATGCGCGAATGTCCGTATAACGTGCGTTATCCGCCTGCCGCCGTGAATGGCCCGCCGCGCAATGTCGATCCAGCCCCAGCCTACGCATCTGGAGCCGCGCGTCGAGAGCCAGGGCAGCAAGGACTAAGGAATGGCGTGGGTGCCTACCCACGAAATGATAACTATAATGCGGGCCGAGGAGGCCCACCGCCACAGTTTCGGTGAGCCGAAAACGGAAACGGATATCGGAATAATTCCGGGTGGAACAATCCACCCAATGCAGACATGCGACCTAGTGGCCCGAATCATGCGGGACCGCAATATGATCGACCACCGCCGGGATTTTCCAAAATACTCGCGGAAACGATAACTATAACAACCGGCCGGTACCGGCCTATGGGTATCAACGCGCCCAGAGCGAACGACCCCAACCTAATAGAGGCATGGGGCCCTAGCAGCAGTCTGGCCGATTTTATTCACGGGATGACAGCAACCGGAACAGCGGTGCTGTACCGCGCCGGCGATACCAGCTAAATTGCAGCGCATCTCAGGGTAATGGAAATAGAGAACCAAGCCCAGCCACTACTCAGCCGTGAACTCGGTATGATTCAAGGCAAACTAGGGCATAGTGAACCGACTGGACGGGTGAACGCTATCGCGACTACGGACGAACCATTGTACGATGACGACGGATACTTGATAAACAGACAAGAGGGCTTGGACGATTTTGAGATGATGGAAGGACTTGTCGAGAGACACCTGAACGTGATCACGACCACTTCGTGGGCTGATGCCGCGCATCTTCCACGGAGCCGTGATCTAGTTCAGGGTATGGACAGCCCTGGACTTATGGAATTGGGCCTTAGTGATATTGAGGACGAGCAATACTGCAACGAACACACTAACGCTGTATATAGTAAAGAAAACACAAAATACAAAAAAGAGGGATTTCGGGGTGAGGGATTGTCTATGTTGTGTGTGGATGCGCCCAGCGCGGGTGTTGATCCACTTGTATATATATCCGCGAGCGAATTGAATGGCGATCAGCGAGGCGAGCGACCGACTGGTCAATCGAACCGTCCGGCCATGCGTGGGTCCGGCATGAACGTACGAACCTTAACCGCTGTAGAGAATAGTAACGGCAGCATGGAAATTTGCGTACAAATGGAAGATGGTTGTGTTCAAAGTTATAGGTTGAGTGATTTTAAAGGAAGTGTTGATTTCATAACCGGTACTCCCCAGGGAATCACCTCAAGGGGGAATTCCGGGACCCCAGCTCTTTGGAGATGACTACAGAGATTGTGAGTGAGGATGATGTTGTTGTATTTGAAGAGCCATTGATATTATTTTCCTCCTCTCTGGCTGGCCATCCGTGTGTTGAGAGTGTTGATGTTGATGATTCCGGCAGGGAAGCCGATGATATTGATATGGCTCAGGAAGAATTGTATTTATTCGGGTCGCCGTGTGAGGCACCCAAGGAGCTTTTAGAGGTCGGCGGACGACCAGGAACGATGGAGGCTGCGGCGTACGATGTTAGGGCCCTCTCGGAGTCGCCCAGTCCTAGTTCCGTTCTAAATTATAGGTCGTATGATGGAGTATGTGGGTCGGACCGCCGCGCGGGCCGTCCCTTGTGTGATGATGAGAATTGTGTGTCGTATGAGTGTATTGACTTGCCTAAGTTAGGACGCGCTTATAGCCTTAGTGAATTATTGGATGATGATAATGGAAGTGATGTTGATGTAATTGAATGCTACTTCGAACCGGCGATATGTGCTACTGATGGACTTGAGGTGACTTTCCCGACCTCATTGGCAAGGGGTTCCACGGTCATTGGGTCCTTCCTTGATGCTGACCGGGGCCGCCCTTGTCACCCGTACCCAAGTCGAGGTAGCGACGGGTTCGCGACCGATTGCGCCGATGAAGCGGGTATGATCGTTGGGGCTGAAAGTATTGCCCGGGGTCTGCCCAGGTACGGGGATGTTGATGGCAGGGTGGCGAACAAAGACTGTCCATCGCATTGTGAGGCTTCCGTCGCGCCCACCGTCGTTGAAGCGCGCAACGACGTTACTTGCAACGAGCTAAGTTTTTCAACGAACCTTGTGTTGAAATCAGCGTGAAGGATAGCGCTGAGTGTATTGAAGTTGTTGAACCGGATAAATCGAAGGAGTCGGGTGAACTCCTTGTTGAACGAAGCGGATCCGCGGCGATCGATGCGAACTATGTTAGCGAAGCGAAAATATGTAATCTAAGTCGGGGTACCCCACGGGAATGTGTTAATGACGGAGATGAACCAGAGGATGAGCTTGAATATGGCGTGACCGTCGCGCCAGATGAGCCTGATGATAGGTATGATGAGTCCAGTGATGGTGAAATAGATGAGGAACGCATGCTGGATGACGAGGAATTCTGGGCCAGTTGGGTGGATCCGCATGCCGACTGGTACTGACGCGAACCCAGCCCTGACGCACGAGAGTGGCATAGTGAAGGTGTGTGGGAAGTGCGTCGCGGACATAACAAAGAGCTACCGCGTGCACCGTCAGATGATGGCATTGATTTAAGCTTGCGAGCCAGCCAACTGTCTATCCGTTCTGAGGAAGGTGATGGTGCTGCCGGAGGAAGCGATCTAAGCGAAGTATAGTGGCAGTATCGCTACGGGAAGTGTGAATGAGCCGAGTTAGGATCCACTGGTTGAGAATGTTCGTGGAGACCCTATCGAAGGGACGCATTGTATGCGCCTGGGTAATTTAGGTAGCTCCACTGATACGTTGGCCGACATCTCCAGCGATATTCTGGGACCCGTCGAAAAGGTGCTTAGTATGCCCTCGGGTAATTCGGATAACCCAAAGGAAGTAGGTGCGACTGCTGAGGAATCCGTCGAAGGGAGACCAAGTATGTCCCCGGGTAATTCGGAGGAATCTGTTAGCGTGATTAGCAAGGACTCGGACGTGTGTATGGGAAAAGAGAACTTGCTTAACTTTTTACGAGAAGCTAATGATGAACGTATACATCAACTGGACGAACAATTACTGGACATGTCTGGGCTTTGTCTTCCCAATAATACGCCGATAGAACTTGGACGAGTTAGAGCGATGACGGACGAGGAACGTAACCGAATCCTCGGGACTGACACACTGTTCACTACGTCTGCGGATCATACCGAGACCACAGCT
>JASANE010000175.1:0-19424 GCA_030248225.1 Trileptium ribeirensis | reverse complement strand
GTCCATGTACTTCGTTCAGTTCATATTGCTATTATTGGAAAACCGAGTTTAACCCAACCCCTGCACCTTAAATAATGACTATACGTAGCATCACAGTATTTGTAGCTAAACAGAGAATAAATTTCTATATAATTTGAAACCAAAACACCCCGTATAGCTTAAGCGGTTGCGGAGATATAGTGACGCTCACAAATAAAAAAATGAATCAAAAATTCACAAAAAAAGAAATTGATATTTTCCGTAACGTCCAAAACTTTTTTCGCCGCTTTAGCGACGGACACATGAAGAAATATGTTTTTAGACACACATATATCAAAGCTGCGAATATATGTTGCATTCATAAGTGATTCTTAAAAATTGAGCTTGCGAAGTGACCCAAGAACAGGAACAAAAAATTTCAGAAAGTCCCTCGGGAATTTGGCCGCGGTTCATCCAAAAATTGATATTTCGAGACGAAACCTGGACGTAACGCCTTTTAGTTGATGCTGCCATAAGTTTTTGATGCCTTAAGCTTCATATCCTTTATCACTTTTCAACATGGGCCCATTTCTTTTTTGTGAGTGTACGCCTAACTAATGTCACAAAAAATATTTTTTCCTGAGTATTACGGTCACGAAAAAATGAATAACCAAATTTCATTTTTGTTGCATTTCAGCTATTTAATAACATATTCGCTAACTAACTCCGTTTGTAGCTACTGGCCTTGCAAATGGCTAATAATAAGGCTAAATATAATAACTATTACCAAAAAAGCCGTTTCAAATTGCGTCCGATGCTACGTCAGCTACAGCTGGCGGCAATTTCAGAGGGTCGCGCTCGGTGTTATTATTCTGTGGCGGACGAGTACAGAATATCCGTGAACAGGCTTTTCCAAGAAGTCAGAGGTCGTAGCTTGGGTCGTCAGCGGGGTACCCAGGACTCAAAGAGGACCCTAAACTAGGAACAAGAGCTCTACCTCAGCAACGTCGTTCGAATGTTCGCTCGGCATGGGTTCGGATATAATAGGTCCAAATTCGCCAGCTGACTGCCGACTATCGCCGGACACAGGACACAATTCCAGACCAATCCGGGGACCTGGTCCCTAAGGATATGGTGGGCTTCCTACCGAAAACTGGGTCACCGGGTTCGGTCAACGACACGGAGTTAAGCTGCGGTCGGCACTCCATTGTCATGCAATGTTAAATTCGCTTTTTTCCTGTCTTTAAAAAATAAAATTTCATTTTTTCTATTTGTGAGCGTCACTATATTGCTGTTTTCGTGTATGTTTGGGTTTAATGGGCCTAATGCAAAGCTATTTTTGAGCCAATGTTGCAGAGTTAAGAATGACAATAGCAGTGCAAACTAGCAGCTACATAGAGAATGAATTTCGCTCTCAAAAATGAGAGCAAAGCATCAATATATCTTGAGTGGTTGCGGAGATATAACCATTTTCGTATATTTTGGAACCCATGAGTTCATGGGAAAACCCATTTTGGCCAGCTGCGCAGCGTATATAAATTTTCAAATAGCAACACCAATTTCCAGCTACATAGAGGATGATATGTTGTACAAAATGAGACCAAAACACTTATATTGATTGATTGGTTGTAAAGATATTAAAAATTTTCCTGTATTTTGGGTGTCATGGTGCCTATTTTAAAACCCATTACGCCCAAAATCGTAACACGCATCAAAGCATTATATACAATCTTATAGAGGTTGTTTGTTTTACAAAATAAGCTTAGTATGAATCATATGTTGAAGCCGATTGTCGGGTTACAATAAGTAACGTGATTTTTGGGCCTCTTGTGACTATACTAGAAGCCTTTTCACCTTCTTTTTCTGAGGCGTGGTAAGATGTTGGGACCGGGCGTTGCTTATAACTAAAGGGCACAAATAGAAATTTTTAGCTTTCAAGATAGTTATCGTGCAAATCAATCAACACGAAGCTGAGTTATGCGTCTAGACCTAAAATCCCAATAACGACATTGTAAAATATAACATCTGTCGCGGATAGTGATATTCCTCACGTCGCTCGTTTCACTCAGTACAGCCAGTATTCAATAACCAGACCACAGTATTTAGCGTACCGAAAAACCTATATAGAGACAATTCTTGATGCCTTCCATCCAATACGTACATAACTAAGCAAATGAATACAGACTTCATTGTGGAAATTGCGTTCTCCGCTTTGAAACACTTGAAACACCGTGGAGCAGTATAATGTATAGTTGGACTCTAGATAGGATAAGGAAATAGTCGTATTTTGCGTGTATGATAACCATAAAGACACAGTACGGCAAAAGCTCACAATAAAATGCCGAAAATTGGCAAATTGATTTTGTAGCAAAGGGTCGAACGTGCTGTACAACAAAGAGTCGAACCCACAAAAACGTGTTGTTCAGCAAAGTTGTAGATCTCTATAAGGTGAATATGCTCGTGTGGCGGGATCCACAACTGCGAATACAGAACCGTGTCTGCTCAAGCCTGTGTCACGAGATATGGGCTTCGACACACTTTTGCTCGTATGGCCAGATTTGGAAAAATAACGTTTAAGAGCTTGTTTTTGCTATTTTGACCTCGGAAGTGCGGGTGGAACTGTTAGCGTTCAAATAAAAGGCACATCGTCATAACTATCGTTCGAAATTATCCATTCTAAGATGAGATATACGTGACAGCGGCAGACAAAAGGAAATCTTTACGATTTCTCCACCTGGAAACTTCGCTCGTATCGCTCGCTTCATTTCGAAACCGATGCGCATAATTATATACCTACAAGAGTGCATGCAATAACCGGAACCGTCCATTTAACCGTATCCTGAACCTGGTCTTCGAAAATTATATATATTAAAACAGATGAAGGAGAAATAATGACGGTTCAGTGGATTTAAAATGTATTAAAATATCAATTACATTAAACTTAATCTACTGCGATGACACTGTTGCCTATCTCGAACTTTGAAGAGACCGAGGAATCTAATAACGTTTATTTATCGATTAATATGTTGGTCTTTGAACTAACAAAGAAAAAATGTCTTCTACTATACAGCCTTGCGTAAACTGTGTTAAACTAAATGAGTTTGTAGCGCATGCGGCATAGACTAAACAGTTTCACTATGTCTCCAATCGCCTCCATACCATTGCTACAAGTTATTCCGTTGAAAACTTGAAATTATTGCTTTATATGGTTCTAAAAGAAAACAAAAGGAATAGTATAGTCTTCTGATCAGTGGTCACAGACATTGTTTAGGCTAGCGTTGGGCAACAAGTGCCTGACAGCTAGATGATGATGACTTTCTGATCAGAATGCTATAAGCGAGACCAACTGTGATACTGCTGGTACAGTTTTAATAAATACAGTGCACTGCCAAGAACACAGTTTCTAGTTGCATAGCAGATATGTTACTTTAATCCAATGACAAAGATTACAAGAGCATTGCCTGGTGCTTTACGCAATTTATGTTAGCCATGTTTTCAGGTAGGTACTTCTAAATAAATCATACTCTGTTACCAGTTATCCGGTTTAATTCTAATATATAAACACCGCAGACTTCTGAAAGGATAATGCGCGAGTAAACTTAAGATGACCTCGTCAACCATCCTATTTTAAATTTTTACATAAAATTTGTTACGGAACGCTTTTTGGTCAATTGAAATTCGGTGGAAAACCTTCGCGAACACAGCGCTCGCGATTGAAATCTGACCTTTTGTGTTCACGAAAATTCAAGTAAAATTACTCTATTTTTTGAGAAAGAAAATTTGTCGATTTGATTGTGATGTCACTTTTGTATTAAATTTGTTAATTGAAATCGCCGAAATTCTGTTCGAACACAAGGTCTAATTCCTGATACTTCAATTTGATTTTGTCAATTTTGGGTTAACGAAAAACCGAATGAAATTAAATCTTTTTTCGCAACAAGGGTTTGCGATTCGATATCGGTAATGACAAAATTGGATGGTTGGCGTGGTCACGCTAAGTTTACTAACGCATAAAATAACTTCTTCAAACGTCGACTTATCTCTGTTTTGTTAATAAACTCCTGCATGATCGAAATGAACAATTCCAAGTGAAATTACATGTATAGGTAACCTGTCAAAAAAAGACCACTTTTACAAGAAGTGTGGGAATCTCAACGTCTAAGCTAAGCTGATTGAAGCTGATATACTACTTACGTTTCACATGGCAATTTGCTGAGTTATCCTTTTCTTTTGTTTGGTTGTATTGGCACTTGATCATTATGTATATATTACATATGTGTGGACCACAGATGAAGAAAAAATGTCTAATAATTTTAAACTGAAATTCCGGTTCTGGTATGGTTTTCGCCGTTTCCGGAATCGCAACCGGAAAACAATGTTCGCCAGAACCGGAATTCCGGTTTCTCTGATATGCCACCAACGAATCCCGGAATTCCGGTTGGGACGAAAACCGTGTTTACATTGCGGTTCTGGCAAAAGCCAAAAACTATATCGGCACCGAAATTCAGGTTGAAAGATTTTGCACAATTTGTGTTTTATCTGTGCTCCAAACATACGGTACGCATATATGCACAGTGAGCAAGTTCCAATAAAAAACACAAGAAATTCTTAGCTCAACAAATTGCCCTGTGAAACGTAAGTGTAACACATAATTTCAGAAGGAAATTTTCATCCTGACCGTGTAGGAATTTGTTAGCGCAGCAAAGGCATGTTTATACTTATATGAGCTTATTTAGCCACTCAGAAATCTGCGGTGTATGTTAGCATTGCGCCGCCCCAGCTTGATATGCATAACAGAGTATCGATTATTTACGCACGCAACTCGGTCGGCCAAACCCAGTCCAGAATTCAGAGTAGGTTCGGTCAGAGCCGTGGGTTCATCCATGGCTTCACTTCGTCCGTTGATTGTCGTAACAGGAATACATACAGCAATGCTTCACATTTGGCGGAAATATCGAATGTCATGAAGCTACGTCTTAAACACATTGGCAGTTGGAGCAGAGACAACCCATTGTGGGAGGCGGTTACAAGCAGTTATAATTCTGCTGACAAAACTGTATCGGCAGCAGTCGAGACCAGAGCCGTCTTGGGAGCACGGAGTTTCCAATAGTTCTAACATCTGGAACCAACAAAACATGACTGTCAAATCATAGTCGACCAATCCATGCGTTAGTTTATACATCATGATCAAATCAGCCCTGTGCCTCCTCGCCTGCAGTGTCTGCAAATGGAAGGCCTCTAGTCGGTTGGTTTTCGCTTAAAAATCCAAATCTGAAATCAATTTCGTGTAGCGACGCTGAACTTGTTCCAAAGCGACAATGTATCGAACCAAATAAGGATTCCATGCACTCGAAGTTTGTAAACCTGTCTACACTGGAGTAAAGTAACATATCCGCAACGCAGCCAGAAACTGAGTTCTGGCTGCGTTTTGAACTGCATTTATTGAAACTGTGCGTTTAGAAAATCATCTACCTGGCGAGCAACGCTAGTCTGAACAATGTCTCTGACCACGGATCAAAAAACTATAGTATACCTTCTTTTATTTTTAAGACCATATGAACCAATCAAATTCCTACGAAATAACTGTGACAAACTTGTCTAGTAAAGCGAGGAGATTAGAGACAGGCCGAAATTGTATAGTCTACGGTCTATGCGTTACAAGCACATTCAGTTTGGATCAATTTACGTTAAGCTGTATAGTGTAAGCATTTTTTACTCCGTGGGTCCAAAAAACTGACACCTTTATCGAAAAATTATTAGCTTCCTCAGCCCCTTAAAAGTTGCAAAGAGGCAATAATGCCATCACAATGCATTGTGTTTAATGTAAAATATATTTTTAATGTATTTTAAATCCATTTCATTAAATTCATTTCTTGTATCATCCGTTTTACTATATATATATAATTTTCGAAGACCTAGTTCCGGTTCCGTATCCAGTTTAAAGGGATGGTTCCGGTTGCCGGTTGTGGTTCCGCTTATTTCACGATATATATCTGGCCTCTCCACAGGACCAAAATTTTACCTGGAAGCTTTAAGCTGGGGTCCCTCAACTCCACTCTGGGTGTACTAAAACACCTGGGAGATTTTCCCTCAGGTTACCTTGGGAAAAACCGTACCCCCGATCAACTGGTGGTCTATAAAGACACTTTTTCGTATTTTTCATGCATTTACAACATGTATATTGATGTTTTTGTTGCATATTTACTATTTACCTACTGCAGTTGCATATTTCTGCAGACCACACTTGATTTTACATCAGTTTTGTCACAGCCAGATCGATCATTTTTGGTGTCGCCTCAAAATAAGTGACGGTGCTGGGGAAATTGACCTCGGGCAAGCCAAAATTTACCTGGGGAACCACCGAAATCTTGAACCCCTCCCCCTCTGTCAAAGATCCAGTATGTTTTTTGCCTTTTGCCGGAACCGCAACAAGAACACGATTTTCGCCGGAAACGCAATTCCGGTTTAAAAATTTTGTTTAAAATGGTCCACATTTTTTGCTTCATGTGTAGCTCAATCATACGTTATATATACACAATGATTACGTTATATATACAACCAAACAAAAGAAAAGACTAACTCAGCAAATCACCCTGTGAAACGTAAGTGGGACACAATTTCAATAAAAAATTTTCATATTCACACGGCAGAGTTTGTTAACAAAACAAAGTTAGGCCAATGCTTATAGTAGCTTACCCATTAAGAAATCTGCGGTATATCTTAGACTATAACCGGTACAACTTGATATAGACAATACAGCATGGATTATTGAAGTCCTTAGCTGTAAGCTTGGCTAATATAAATTGCGTGAAGCGCCAACCAGTGCGCTTGTAAACTTTGTAATCATAATTTCAAGTTTCCTACGGAATAACATGTGACCAACGTTTGTCTAGTAAAGGGAGGCGATTGGAGACACAGCGATATTGTCTAGTATACGCTCCATCCGTTACAAGAACATTCAGTTTGACACAGTTTACGCAAGACAATTTTTCGTTAGGATCCCAAAAAACCGTTATCTTGATCGATAAATATTTTGGCTTTCTCAGCCTCTTCAAAATCCCAGAAAGACCATAATGTCATCGCAATACATTACGTTTAATTTTAAATACATTTTAAATAATACATTTTAAATCCACAATGCCTCCATTTCGCCCTTCATCTGTTTTACTATATATAAGTTTCGAAGACAACGCTCCGGTTCGGTTTAAATGGACGGTTCCGGTTATTGCATGCACTCTTGTAGGTATATAATTATGCGCATCGGTTTCGAAATGAAGCGAGCGATACGAGCGAAGTTTCCAGGTGGAGAAATCGTAAAGATTTCCTTTTGTCTGCCGCTGTCACGTATATCTCATCTTAGAATGGATAATTTCGAACGATAGTTATGACGATGTGCCTTTTATTTGAACGCTAACAGTTCCACCCGCACTTCCGAGGTCAAAATAGCAAAAACAAGCTCTTAAACGTTATTTTTCCAAATCTGGCCATACGAGCAAAAGTGTGTCGAAGCCCATATCTCGTGACAACAGGCTTGAACAGACACGGTTCTGTATTCGCAGTTGTGAATTCCGCCACACGAGCATATTCACCTTCTAGAGATCTACAACTTTGCTGAACAACACGTTTTTGTGGGTTCGACTCTTTGTTGTACAGCACGTTCGACCCTTTGCTACAAAATCAATTTGCCAATTTTCGGCATTTTATTGTGAGCTTTTGCCGTACTGTGTCTTTATGGTTATCATACACGCAAAAAACGACTATTTCCATATCCTATACTGATCCAACTATACATTATACTGCTCCACGGTGTTTCAAGTGTTTCAAAGCGGAGAACGCAATTTCCACAATGAAGTCTGTATTCATTTGGTTAGTTACTACGATTGTATGGAAGGCATCAAGTAATTTGTCTCTATATAGGTTTTTCGTACGCTAAATACTGTGGTTGGCTTATCAATACCGGCCGTACTGAGTGAAAACGGAATGGATGTAAGGCATCACTATCCGCGACAGATGTTATATTCTACAATGTCGTTATTGGGATTTTAGGTCTAGACGCATAACTCAGCTTCTGTGTTGATTGATTTGCACGATAACTATCTTGAAAGCTAAAATTTCATTCTGTGCCCTTTAGTTATAAGCAACGCCCGGTCCCAACATCTTACCACGCCTTAGTAAAGAAGGTGAAAAGGCTTCTAATACAGTTAATAACAGAGGTCAAAAATCACGTTATTATCGTAAATCTACAATCGGCTTCAACATATGATTCATACTAAGCTTATTTTGACCTCGGAAGTGCGGGTGGAACCGTGAGCGTTCAAATAAAAGGCACATCGTCACAACGAACTGTTTGAAATTATCCATTCTAATATGAGATACAGATGTGACAGCGGTAGACAAAAAGGAAATCTTGACCATTTTTTTACCTGTAAACTTCGCTCGTATCGCTTGCTTCATTTCGAAACCGATGCGCATAATTATATACCTACAGAAAGTGCATGCAATAACCGGAACCGTCCATTTAAACCGAACCGGAGCGTTGTCTTCTGAAACTCACACAGAGTAAAACAGATGAAGGGCGAAATGGAGGCATTGTGGAATTTAAAATGTATTATTTAAAATGTATTTAAATTTAAAACGTAATGTATTGCGATGACATTATGGTCTTTGTTTGATTTTGAAGAGGCTGAGAAAACCAAGATATTTATCGATCAAAGATAACGGTTTTTGTACTTTTGTGTCTAACTGAAAAAATCGTCTTTTTTCTTTGCGTAAAAACTGGTGTCAAACTGAAATGTCCTTCGTAACGTATGAAGCGTATAATTAGTACAATCCATTTCGCTGTGTCTCCAATCGCCTCCCTTTACTAGACAAACGTTGGTCACATGTTATTTCCGTAGGAAACTTGAAATTATGATTACAAAGTTTACAAGCTCACTGGTTGGCGCTTCACGTAGTCTATATCAGCCAAGCTTACAGCTAACGTCTCCAGCAATCCATGCTGTAGTTGTCGGGATATCAAATTGTAATTGTTATAGTCTAAGATAGACTGCAGATTTCTTAATGGTTAAGTCTACTATAAGCATTGGCCTAACTTTGTTTTGTTAACAAACTCTGCCGCCTGAATATGAAAAATTTTTTATTGAAATTGTGTCCTACTTATGTTTCACAGGGTGATTTGCCTCAGTTAGTCTTTTCTTTTGTTTGGTTGTATATATAACGTAATCATTGTGTATATATAACGTATGATTGAGCTACACATGAAGCAAAAAATGTGGACCATTTTAAACAAAATTTTTCGAAGTCTGTAAATTGCGTTTCCCTTGGCGAAAATCGTGTTCTTGTTGCGGTTCCGGCAAAAGGCAAAAAACATACTGGATCTTTTCGACAGAGGGGGAGGGGTTCAAGATTCGCGGCGGGTCCCTAGGTAAATTTTGGCTCGCCCGAGGTCAATTTCCCCAGCACCGTCACTTATTTTGAGGCGACACCAAAAATGATCGATCTGGCTGTGACAAAACTGATGTAAAATCAAGTGTGGTCTGGAGAAGCATGGGACTGCAGTAGGGTAAAGATACACTGAAAGAATAAAAACATCATTTTACATGTTGTAAAAATGCACTTAAAAATACGGAAAAAGCGCCTTGACAGAACGCACCCCAGTCGCATTGGGCGTACGGTTTTTCCCAAGGTAACGTGAGGGCAAATTTCAGAGGTGTTTTAAGTACACCCAGAGTGGAGTTGAGGGACCCCAGGGCTTAAAGCTTCCAGGTAAAATTTTGGTCCCCGTGGAGAGGCCAAGATATATATCGTGAGAAAAGTGAAAACCACATAAGTTAAGCTCGGCAAACCATCCCTTTAAACTGGATACGGAACCGGAACTAGGTCTTCGAAATTATATATATATAGTAAAACGGATGATACAAGAAATGAATCCAATCAATTACATCCAAAATACATTAAAAATATATTTTACATTAAACACAATGCATCGCGGGATGGCATTATTGCCTCTTTGCAACTTTTAAGGGGCTGAGGAGAATAATTTTTCTATAAAGGTGTCAGTTTTTTTGGACCGATGGAGAAATGCTTACACTATACAGCTTAACGTAAATTTATCCAAACTGAATGTGCTGAAATGTATATACCGTAGATGATACAATTTCGGCCTGTCTCTAATCCTCGCTTTACTAGACAAGTTTGTCACAGTTATTTCGTAGGAATTTGATTGGTTCATATGGTCTTAAAAATAAAAGAAGGTATACTATAGTTTTTTGATCCGTGGTCAGAGACATTGTTCAGACTAGCGTTGCTCGCCAGGTAGATGATTTTCTAAACGCACAGTTTCAATAAATGCAGTTCAAAACGCAGCCAGAACTCAGTTTCTGGCTGCGTTGCGGATATGTTACTTTACTCCAGTGTAGACAGGTTTACAAACTTCGAGTGCATGGAATCCTTATTTGGTTCGATACATTGTCGCTTTGGAACAAGTTCAGCGTCGCTACACGAAATTGATTTCAGATTTGGATTTTTAAGCGAAAACCAACCGACTAGAGGCCTTCCATTTTGGACACCTGCAGGCGAGGAGGCACAGGGCTGATTTGATCATGATGTATAAACTAACGCATGGATTGGTCGACTATGATTTGACAGTCATGTTTTGTTGGTTCCAGATGTTAGAACTATTGGAAACTCCGTGCTCCCAAGACGGCTCTGGTCTCGACTGCTGCCGATACAGTTTTGTCTACAGAATTATAACTGCTTGTAACCGCCTCCCACAATGGGTTGTTCTTGTCCCAACCGCCAGCACACACGGAAACCGAACCAGTACGTTAAACCACTATCGCTCGCTATGGGACCCTCGAATCTTTTCCTACGAAACCCTCTCCCACGGAACCGTCTCCCCTGCCCCAATCCATCAGCCGAAGTATGCACTTAGGATATCATTTTGTATTTCTAATTGAATCACCAATATGGCAATATATAACATTATATACATATATGTATTTTCGCAAAAGTAAGATTTGAAAACGAAATAAATCTCCCTGTTTTTTACTGGCCATTCATAATATCCCGATCGATATGTGAATCAGTCTACTCCGCACAACGACGACAAAATCCAAGAATGTACTATAGAATAACGATCACCGGCTTCATACCTGGGACTTGCGCTTCTTCCCACGACAAGTAATATGTGCTTTCAACGAAGCAATAATGCTCGGTGTATTGAGTCCACGCTGACGAGAATTCTTTCGGCGTGAAACATGTGATAGGTCGTCCTAAAATTGTGGCTTATATTAATCGCTATAAACTGATGTGGCATATTTATCATTACATGGCGCACAATTCTGTCATAAATTTGTATCAAAGCTGCACAAGGTCTGTAGGCATAATGGGGAATGACCTTTTCGGCTGATGGATTGGGGGCAGGGGAGACGGTTCAGATGTAGTGAGGGTAAGGTTAAAAATTTTTCCAGTTTTCATCATAATTTATTAAATATTTTCCGTACGGCTTCCGTGGGAGAGAGGGTTCCGTCGGAGAGGGGTTCGAGGGGTGCGGTTCCGTAAGGGTTCCGTGCGAGAGCGGTTCAAGGGGTTCCGTGGGAGAGAGGGTTTCGTGGGGGAGGGGTTCGGTGGTTCCGTCGGAGTGGGGTTCGAGGGGTGCGGTTCTGTAAGGGTTCCGTGTGTGAGCGGTTCAAGGGGTTCCGTGGGAGAGGGTTTCGTAGGGGAGGGGTACGAGGGTTCCATAGCAGAGGGGGTTCAATGGCAGAGAGGTCCCGTGGGAGACGGTGTCGAGGTAGCCGGGCCAGGGTGCGGAGCCTCATGTGCACAAGTAATTACGGCCTAGCAAATCTGATTTTTATGCGGTCACCTACCTACCCACTACGTTCAAATATAATTTGGCTGAGCGTATATATGTGTGTGAATTTATTGCAAATAACTGGAAAATCACATTTTGTGCATAATGTTAATTCACAACGTTCAAGTGTATGTCAATATCTGTTTTTACCATTAGGTTTTACTACTCAAAAGCATAATTTGTTGAAAAATATGGCATCCCCTTGTCTCTCCTATACTTAAAGACGGTCATGTCGCAAGCTGTATGCAAGGGTGTGCGTCACTTAGGAATCATTAATGCGCTTTCGTAGATATCATTGTAATATATAAAGTGATAAATTTAATGCGTCGTTTACGTTATGAATGAACCCCATGTTGAAAACTAAACAACTGCTGCATAAATCATGCTTTTTCAGCAACTTTTCAACAGCTTTGAACAATTGATCCGAAAATTGTTGAAACCTAACGATCCGTGCGGAGTATTTGAAATTAATGTTGAGAAGCAGTGTTACAATTTTGTTGAGCTAAAATCAGCGAAATTTTTGCTCGTCACTTCTAATTTAATACGCAGTTTCAGGACCACACTACCAGTTTCCCCTGTCTAGAATGACATATGCATCCGCTGTTGGGACGAGTGTTGTCTCACGATGCGCAGGAGAGAGTGCAGTATATTGCCACAGAGATGGGGGCCACTATCGAAAAATTGAGAAGGCTACTTCAACACCCCCGCTTCATTGGCCGAAAAGTGAGAATATACCCTTCCCCCCCCCCCCTTCCGACCCAAAAGCTGCGCCCACGATATAAAAAATTCTGTACTAAATCGTATGACGTTATCAGTATACTCAAAAATACTTGTAATAATAAGTTTGTAATACATTATACCCTATAGTCTTACATTCATCAACTCATCAAATACATAGATATACTTTGTGTTCATGAACGACTACTAAAACATCGCTTATAATAATACTTACCTCCAAACTGAAAACCAGCTATCACCAGTGCCAAGAATGCGACAACTAACGCCGACCAAAAATAGCTCAAGCGATCGACAACGTTTTCGTCATATGAGGGTTTTAGGCTATTCCAAACGTAGATCCAGTACTTCATAATAATTGTTTAGCGGAGTTATTAAAGCGGATTATAGCTAGAGAGGTCGGTACTTATGGTGGGCGCATCTCCGGAACCAAAATATACTTTTTTCTGGTGGTTTGTCAAAGTAGAGAAGGGCAATATAGATTTTAAAAAATATTAATTCAAATAAATGTTTGAGCCGTGTGACAGATGTTTGCAGATGTAAACCTCAAAAATTTCATAAGACAGAGAATAAGCCAATATTTGTTACATAATTCTAATCCATGTTTCAACAACGTTACAGCTATTTATAACTTGCAGTGTCTTAAACAAATTTGGCATCGAAGCAACATAAAAACAGAGCAGTATGGTGAGAAATTAGACAGTCCAAAAAAATTTGTGGGCAAAAACAACCATACAACAATAACGCTGCTTTAGAGTTCCCGCCAAGCCTACAAAATGGACATTTGCTTTATGTGAAACATTGAGAGTAAAATTTTACTCATTGGAGCCGGTCCCAATAATACTATAACTATTATATTGACTACGGCATTTTGGCTCAGTTGCCTGAGTCGAAGCTTGGTGACTCAGAAGGCAAATCAGTCTTCGACTCAGTAGGCGTCAGATTTCGCACGCTTTGAGACAAGATTGACTGAGGAAAGCTTTGAAATTTAAAAATTTAAACCTAATTAATGGTTCAAGGTCATAAACTTGACCTTCATTTTAGAATTTATATGCCTTTCACGGGTTATTTTTTTGCAAAATCAGACCGATTTCAGGCCTTTGCAATTTTTTGTCCTCGTAAAACTTAAACGCCGTGCTGTTATCAAATAGGACTAGCGTCTAATAGTCAATCGAATCCCATGAGCTGAGCGATAAACTAACTGAATGAATATTCGAAATTTTTGAAACAAACATTTAACCCCACCAAAACTATAGATACGCAGTGTTTTGGTATCGACACCTGCCAAGAAAACAAATACATTTTTACAATCAATAAGTATATATGTTGTATATTAATTGACATATCAAAACTTGCAAATACATCTTCTTCTTGTTAGCACTTTGGACGTAAAGCTAAAACAAACAAACCGCGCAGTACTATTGGCGTTGCAATTGCAGCAGCTACAATCGCAGATATATATTTTGCTAGTATATATGTATCTATCGTTGAGCCATAATGTAGTTAAGTTTAATAGCAACATTTTCCTTTAAGGATTTTACTTCACGATCCGAGGTCCCGGGAGAGTGTCGCTTCGGCGCAGCGACTCCGCCAGGGAGGGGCCAGCCAGCTCGGATCGGATGCTTCAAGATCATATCACCTATGACCATGCAGAACACATCTTTAAAACGCGAACAAAACAAGATATGCCTGTTCTTACGGTAGTATTATCATGGCGACACTAGAATGGTTATTGCATGACTAACGAAGACGGTTACGATTAAAACTCGCTTTGATATTGGATGTCAAATACAAGCTAAATGATTGTATTTGAGATGAGTTGTATTGTGTTATCGGAGGTTTTCGACACGAACCGGAATGGGCATTCAAAGATAGTTTAGCACTGCACCAACCGGTATCTCAGTATGACACTGAGATAGAAAATATATCAGTGCCAGTTAATATATAATTTTTATTACAAAGATCTAGCTGAATATGGATATTTAGAATCGTGATCATTTGATGACAAATACTACATCGTTCATGTGGCATTGACAAAACTGTACTATTCAAAACTTGGAGTGGCGCTCAAAAGCCGGCGGCGTGTCGTGCACAAAATGCCTGATCTCGGCCTTCCTGGCTCAAAAAGTGGATTATCTGCCCATCTTTTGCCGGGCACCTGTCCTGTACTGTACGCATGCGATAGTCCCTCTATGTTTCCATATGTGTCGTTCCAGTTTTATTTACACATGTTTCAGCATCCCCGTGCGGATGTCATCGCTGTAAAAAAAATGATTGGCCAGTCAAGAGTGATTATGGAGGCATGGTCGAAATGATGGCGGGTCCTTTCCCTGATCTTTATCCCACTTCCCAGGCAGGGCCTAAATTGTTGCAAATCCAATGTCGACAAACTCTTTGTGCAATAGCGGCAGTCTTTTATTATAAGAGTGTTATAATCTCTTCAAGAATAAAGGGGTGTCGACGAACAAAAAACACCCACTTTATTTCCATATAGTTTATTTTATATCCACTGTTTAACTGTTTTCTCGTCCGTCAGTAAAAAGTGACAGGGGCAGCCTCGCATCTTGCGACGCCCTTGTAACATTGTCAGTATATACTTGTTCTTAAAAAATGAAATTTTGAAATTTTGATGTCTCTAATTTGAGTCACCAACTGCGCTAGAACCAGATTATTACTTTTTTATCCACGTTGTATTTTTACGCTACTTAAAGCAGAGTTAAACTTTGATGACGTTCCCTGTGGATGTGACACAAAACCAATCTGCATACGCCACAGAGTACCAAGGTTGTAAGGCCCACGTGGATGAAGATAGATATACCACACCGGGTTAATTGGTGATTTCGCCCTGCACTGATTCTAGCACTCCGAAGAAACCATTATTAACCCGTGATCTTAATATGTGTATCTACGTATATATATATAAATATATATGTATAGATTTTATGATATATATGTATAGATGTATGTATGTACATTCAAATATACATATATATGTGTATATAACATTTATATACATATATATAATTTTTTGCAACATAAATATATGCAAAATTTCATGTATATATGCATATATTATTTTATAACATCATACATATATGATCACTGCACAGACCAGGTCTTACAATAATTTCAAGAAGTATAGCTGTTGTTCAACCATCAAGTCCTTTTGTGAATCACAAAAACAATCATTTCTGATTTTTTGCATTTATGATTAACCAGTGATTTATTAATTGAGCGATAGTCTAAACTTTGTTTATAACTTTATTTTGGATGACTTATGAACATTATTGTTTATTTATATATAGACATATGAATATATATAATATATACATGAATTTTGTATAAATACACATATAACATTATACATGAAGGAACAGATTAATACTTTTTAAGTTGTGCCGTACTGATACCCGTTAACCAAACTTTTTGTCTAAATATAGAGGCTCCGAATTGTGTAACTGGAGATGCCTACCGTGGGAAAACCAACATAGTAAACCACAAGAGCACCACGGGCTTGTCTTGTACCTGTTATCTTCCCAACCGCACGTAGGCCGGGTCTCATTGGCAGTAGGGTCAACTCAACTGGAACAATTATTATGCTTATCCTCCGTGCTCAAAACAGAACCATGATGAGTGATTTGAACGCTAACTTGCTACAGATAGATTGGCAGCTCAACACTCTAACAACCACTCTGCCACTCAAGACATGGGGAAAAAATGGGGAAAATTTTGAAGAAAAATTAGAGACACTGAACAAAATTTTCGGTAAACCCCAGCCTCTCCCTCCCCTGCTCTCTCTCTGTGTAACCATCTCCACCACCTTGAACCCGACAGACATTGGGCACCTACAATATATATTTTAGGACCACAAATAAAGATATATCAAATATGATATACTAAAATAGTACAAAAGTATAAAATAAATTAAAATCAGCAATTCTAGAACAAACTATCATATACCTTGTTGCAGGAGACACTTTTCGGAGACGTTTGGACCAAATGCATCTAATGCAATGCATATAAATGCATCTAATGCATTTATGCCGGTAACACTAAAACTAATTATTCGCTGCTATTATCTTTATACCATGCGAGCAATAAGAATAAGACTGGCAGAACCAAGCATTGCAATGACATGCTCATGTATGCTGACGGTCCAAGGTCTCAGGGGAGGGATACGGAGTCGACGGGGAGGTCATGTGAGGGTAGCAGTCCTCAGGAAGATGTGTTTTAAGGGGTGCTGAAAAATGTTGATGAACTGTCTCCAGGACCCCTGTTTGCTAATTTTACCCCTTTTTGTCATTTTTCAACTGAATTTTTGCCAACATTTGCTAACATTTTCCGCGAGCTTTCCGTGTGGACCGTAACGGAGTAATCGCCACAGATGCGAAGCTTGTCTTTGGATTGGCCAGGTAGCAGCATCTTCTTGATGGGGACCACTGGGGTCCCATATGACGAAAATAGAGTCGGTTCCCACACTTGTTTTGCAATCCCGTCGCGTTAGGCTTCTTCCTGATCGGACTCCAGTGCGTATGGGACAGGGCTGGCCTTACGGAAAATGGGTTGAGCGCCGTCCTTAAATTTGACGTCCAGCTCGAAATCTTTTAGTCTTCCCAATTCCAGATTCCAAAGACCTGGGAACTCTAAGCACTAAGTTTGACACCGTTGCTGATGTTTTGCATCCGATTTGAGATAGTCGAAGACAGCATTGCAAGGTTCCGCGGATTTGAGATTCTTGTCGAGTGAAATGCCTAGATCTCGGATTGCGTTGCGTCCCAGTAGATTGAGATCCGGCAGATCGGTTACGGTGAATTGAACTTGCTATGGCCTCTTTGATCACGTGTCTTTGCTTGGGCGATGAACGTTTCTTGTACCGCAAATCATGCTTGCTGGCAGATTGAAATATCCATTTGGACTGATGGAGCGGCGGGCACCCAAGATCCTTCCAATGTGTTGGAAATGAAATTCCGGACTGTGGCGGTATCCAGCTCCATTTGAACGGTAGCGTCTTGAACATCAAGAGGAATTTCTATTTTCGTCAAAGATCTTTTATCGGGTACGGCATTGACTGCATCGACCTATTGCGCGAGGATTTTTGTTTGAAAGTCTTTTTTTGCAGACTTTCTCCAAAAGCCCGTTTATGCCGCAGAAATTTCACTCCTTGTCCTTGAATCGGCAGTCTGTGGTATGATGATTCTTGTCTCCACAGCGAGGACAGGGAAACAAAATTTTCTTGCCACCACCGGCCTTCTTATTAGACGCAAATATCCCTGCGAATGCGGGCTTGAACGAAGGTTTGGAACGGTAGCTGACCTTTTGAAATGGTTTGGGCTTGAATCCATGAACGGTTTCTTTTGCCACTTTCCCTGCGTCCCCTGTTTCGACGGCGATTTTGACGGCTTGGGCGAAGTCTAGTTCATCATTTTTGACCTTGAAAAGGGCTTCTAGTAGGGCTTCGTTGTTGACAGAGCAGACGAAACGTGAGCGTAGGGCTTCGTCCTGAGAGTCCATGACCGAGGCGAAATCACACATTGACGGGTGCGAGCCGCGAGTTATTGGCGCGTATCACCAGGTTTGGGTCCCATGTCGCTCCAGAATTTGAATCGCTCGTGAACGACGAATCGTTTGGGATCGTACTGGTTCTTCAAGAAATCTGTGATTTCGTCCATGAGGTCGCTGATTGTTGAGGTCGTTGATTTCATCCATCGTGAGGTCGTCCATCGTGAGGTCGTTGATTCCCTTGGAAGGATTTCTCAGACGGGCTATATTTCCCAAAAGACGGTAGTCATCCTTGGATTGATTCGTGAGCAACATTTGTGCCACCTTGTCGTCCGACACAGAATGTGGCCCGGTAAATGTGCGGAATCGGTCTAAGTAGCCGGGCCAAAGTTCGGAAGTGGAATCGGACGGCGCGAAATCGGGAATGTGGGGAACGACAGTGGCACGATTGGAGCGATGGAGGTCGCATTGGAACCCGTTTGTTGGATCATCTTGACCAGGACTTCCATGTGTTGCTGTTGTTGCCCGTTGGCAGCTCTTTGTTGTTGAAGCCGTCCGAGATGGCGTTTTTCTTGAGCAGCTAGCTGCTCCTGCATCATCTCGATTAGCTTGATGGTTTCGGACATTGTCGCGATGGTTGTTGATCTCCATCAATCTGGAAGACGTTCGGTCGAAGTTGACTTGAGCCTTTGCTCGGAGTGTTGAATGAAGATTCTACTCAGTGCTCCAAAAATCCCTGTTGTATCTCCAAGTGAAATTGTGATGCACGGAACCAGAGCCTTGAAAATAAGGTTTATTGGAAAAATAAACATATAAAGTTAACGTGTAAAGAGGAGTGTGTACGAACACGGAAAATAACGCAAATGCAAACATAAAGGAATGAAACAATGACTGAATAGTAAATTGTTTTTGCATATATATCATCAATGAAATCTTCGAGAACATTTGGGAACATGGTGGAATACGGATGTTTTCAGAAGTTTCCAGGCGGCACCAGCAGAATCATGAAGCATCGCGGCGCTGACGTGAATGTTCCACAGTATCAGATCATACGCACGCTCGTCCTCACGACATTAGCCAAGGCTAAATTTGAGTGTCTTCTTCTCACATCTTGTTCAAGCAGATACGGCTAAGCTCAAATTAAAAACTAGTTGGTTAATAATTATATGTTATTGTATTTACCTAGCTAGGGGATTAATTTTTGTGGGTAAGATAAACAATTGTCGTAGGTGCCGGTGGCTACCCAGAGGTTCCCGGGACAAAATCCCAATTTTCCTTGTTTTTTCACTAAATCCTTTATTATATACTTTTCCTGAATTTCAAGTTTTATAAAATTCTAAAATTTTAAACTTACTTCCTTTTTATTTTTTAACCCTTT
>JASANE010000174.1:0-17641 GCA_030248225.1 Trileptium ribeirensis | reverse complement strand
TTGGTGGCATCACCTCTACAATGTAGTGTGTGTATTTACAATGCAATGATTTTGTTTTTTAGACATTATATGACAAAGCATTGTCTTACAGGATTACCACACTTTTACAGGAAGCCCCTTACAGCTGTGCCCTGCATTCGCCAGTCAACCAGGTCTGAACAGAGGCACGGGTGCTCTGTATGTCAGTCAGACGCGGTCAACGCAGAAGCACGTGTGTCCTGCATTGTCGGCCAACATATGTTGACGCAGTGACACTATAAGGAGCAATCTATAAAAGATTGCAAGTCCTGTAAGGCTACACTCTACCATAAAATGTCTTTTAGGCCAGACTCAGCCTCTTCAACGTCGTCTTCGTCGTGTGGATCCAAACAAACTTTGATGCAAACTGAGACTGATAGTCTGCTTTTATAGTGTTCAAAACGCTCGGGGCAAATTTTTGAAAGAAGTTTTAATTTTAGCAAACTTCTGGCCTATTTGGAAAATTTTGCAAAAATTTTGATGAAAGTTTTGTTAAAATACATTGATAAAGATCGTTGCCTGCAGAATAATGAAAATAATCTTTACTAATTTACAAAATTTCATGAATTTGTCACTCTAGGGATAAACTTTAAAGCGAAAAATGGCAATTTTATTCAAATGTTTTTGTTTCATAATTATTTTAAGCTATGATAAGCTTATAAATCGGCTAAAGCGAAACTAACGCAATCAAAATAATAATGTGTCAAATTTTATTTGAATATAAGATAAAGATCTGATAGTTTAAAGTAACAAAAGTTACTGTTTAATTTTCATTCCAGATTTATTTTATGTACATTAGTTTCTGAGATAGAGTTAATATTTTCAGGTTCAGTCATATAAAATTTAAAATTTCATAATATTTACATCAGATTCAATTTCTTGATAAGTAGAGTAACATTGATTGTAAAACGAAACGCTGACAAAACGAAGATTTTAATCAGTAAATACTGCGGTAGTTTTTTTCCTTAATTTAAGTTAAAATTAAAAAATAATACATTAGAACTCAATTGTTTATTGAGTTAAGTTTTATGCTTACTTCATTATGACTTTGTCTTACGTTTTATTGTACTTCGACTCACCGGCTAGATTTTCCAACTACGGGGTTTTGGACTTTGGTAATTTGTGCGGCTTTACTTGGATCTAGTTTTGTGCGAGGAATTCCTGTTGACAACGGGTTAGACGGTGAGCCGGAATTACATTGTGGAACAAATGATATTACGGTCGTGTTTACTACGCAAAATCCTTTTGAAGGTCACATTTACGTTAAAGGGTTGTATGCTCAAGATGTAAGTACTGAAATTTATTTTCTTAGTCGTGGCTTCAGCCTCAGAGTTGAAAGCGAAATCATATATATATATATCACTCAGCCCAGCTATGACAACACGTTTTATCATTTTGTCTTACTTAAGATTTAACAAGACAAATATATATTCATGTCACAATGCTTTTCAGATTTGTAGGATAAAGTATTAAACCAAAAACATATTAAGAAAATCTAAACATTGTGAAAGGAGAATATTGCAAGTGAGCATGCACCACGAGAAGACGCATAGAAATATACACTGCACAAGTTTTTAGATTACATTGAAAAAGAGAACCGTAATACTAATCTACAGTACTGTGCATTTCAGGTACATATGCAATCGCTGACATAATTCAAAATTCTGGGAATTTTTGAGGGTGACAACATTACCTCCCCCAGGGTCAAAATCGACCCCCAGGTTCATCAATCATCCACAGGGGCCATTAATCACCCCCAGGGGTAATTAATCATTATTTCCCCTAAAAATTTGACAGGTCATTAATCATTTTTGACAGGTCACGTGACCCAGGGTCAATATTTCCCCTAAAAATTTGACAGGTCCTCAATAATTGATGACGTCATGTGCCAGAACCCGCCTTTTTCCTACTACTAAGATATGTCGCCTTTCATATGATCCAAGACAAGTAAACACAGTTTGGTAGTAAAATTTAGGTGGCGGTGTAACAAAACTTGGAAATTACCCAGCAATCCTTTCAATACGTTGTGAAAATGGTTTTTGTGGTAGATTACTCCATTTTATTAAAAATAATTTTTACTAAGGAAAGTAAAAATAATTATTTTAAAGTTATTACGGGTGTCGGATTTCAAGCTTTGTGGTTCTGCCAAACTCATTTTTCAGATAAAACTAGTTGAATTCATCCCAACACCACTCGCGGCGAGCAATTTGCTATTTGATACAACAGTTGTCTTTATAATGTTAATAAATTTTGTCTAACAGTGTCCCAATGTCTTCCGAGTGACACTGGTTCCTCCAATATTTATTTGTCAAAAGCTGTTTTCCTAGCTACTTGCAATGTCTAATTTTTGGACATATTCGTGAAGGAAAAGTATTTGCACATGCTGAGAGCACCACTAAATACGTCCTGTTCCGGTATCACACCGCCATGTTCAGTTGATGAGCACCACACGCAGTCGGATTCTCATGAGTCGGCTAAATCTGATATAAACGAATCTCAAGTAGTTTGTAAGTTCGTTGAGGCGGAACATCAACGTTAGACACCACCAGCGCTAGCTGCGGAGAACACAATTTATAGGTGTAGCACACATGTTTGCGTCGGTTGCACAATTAACATTTCTTGCTCGAATTAGTGTGCATGGGGTTTGAACCTGGATCGTTTGCGTACGAGCCTCGTGCGCTAGCCACTACGCTCTCTGTTCTGTTCATTAAGGACCTCAGAAAGCGAGCAAACAAGAACGCACATGCAATGATCGATAAACTCATCTGGTGCATCGCGTCGCAATGCACGTTGTTGTTACAAATGTGTGACTTCGTGTCGGAAACGATTAATAACGAGTCTTCATAGTTATGTGTGCTGGCTATACCAGTTGACCAACGTTCTTATGAGTACAAAACGTCAAGTGGAACTTGTCATGAACACCTGGAAAATGTGATAGAGCAAAGTGAATTTGAGAACGGCAAGGGTTATATTTTACAGCTTGGAGAAGTTAAGCGTGATTGCTCCGAGTGTAAATTGCTCCGTTTGGTCTTAACCGCGCTGCCACTGATTTAAAAGGTTGTCGAGACGTATTTCGTCAACGTTCAGGAGTGTTAAATAAACTAAATACACAGATTAAGCAACTGATTGAAATGTCCCGCTTCATCGTGCCAAGTCCAAATGTCTTTCATTAATAGTTTTAGGCAGGTGAAGGCATGACTTCGCAGCATCATTTCACGGTCATGACTGAACGACATTGTGTTCAGTATTGAACGAAAAACCGACTGAAACAATAGTTCTATTCAAGTATTGATATAGGACAAACCCTGTCCCAGGCTCACAAGAAAGTATTTTCCTTTCTATGAGCTATGTCTGCCGTCGGGTTTGAAATGCTGTTGCGCAGACTCGTTTTGCCAGCTTAAGCTAAAACGGTGTTTTTTCAGGAAATTTATATCGGTTTGAAAGAGATGATAATTTTAATCCACTTAGAGCAAATATTATGGATTCCTGATCAGTTGTGATGACTGTGGCAACTTCATAAAGAGGATCATAAACCTAAAAATAAGTCATAAAGAAATCCAGTATCCAGCTTTTCATGCTAAAAACAAACTATTTTCCTGCTGAATCATCCGACCATTAAACGAAACGCAATTCCGGCAATGTAACTACAAAGTGGGTTTAGATATAAAAACACAATTTCAATTTTCGTAACAAAACTTCTGATGGCGCTGAAATTTGATGAGTGTGGAATGTTACCTCAGTTCAGTTTTGGCTGGGGAAAATCAGGGAAGGGCCACAACGTCTTTTCACTGTTGGCCCCAATCTTCTGAAACCCAATCATCTCCAATTTCCAAAAAGGAATGCTTCGCAATCAGGGTCGCCCTATTTCAGATGAGATGCTATTCATTATCGTCAGTTTTCAGTTGGGGATTTGGTCTGGATATATCTCGCTATTTTCGCAATTTTTAGGCACGATGCGTCTTAATATTCAGTAATCTGGCTACCTCATTGACCGTTTTGATCGCTCTTTGCAATACCAATTCGCAGTCGTAGTGATACCTGGGTTGGTATACCCCATTGAAAATGGGAAAATGTTAAATGTGACTTTCCAAAAAATAATTATATTTAAAGTAGAATAACTGTTTGGCTGGATTTGACTGCAGTCTTCACTACAGGACGTTATTTTGTTTAAAATTTTGATTCTTAATGAGGTCTTCACAATTGAACTCGGGATCACATGGCTTTCGACTGCAAAAGTCACGAATTTATCAAAATATACAAGTATATATTTGCAAATGGAACGCTTATATTCAACATCTCGAATATCGTTCTTTGTGAAAGGTGATGGCCTTAGAAAAATGATGCCTGACGAATCCACCATTTATGACAACTTTGTGTTTGTAATTATCCTAACTGTCGATGTCACGCTGGTCTGAGATATGCATCCGCTATCCGAAATCACATACTTTAACGTATCGAAGCCAAGGGTTGCTACAGTTGTATCATGAGTAATTATCAGTTCACGGATTTGGACAAACCTTAGACGGATTTCGTCTATTAGGGGCCGATATAGTAGTTCTCAGGATTTACTATGGTAAAGCGATCATTGGCCGGCGGGTCTGCCGTGGGCTGCCATGATAAGTGTTCAAAGAGTAAACAATTGTGAAGACAAATGACAGCACGGCTAATGTATGAATGAGCTTATTTGTCCGGCCGGGTGGAACCAAGTGTTACGGAGCAAATTTTTTTCGACTTTTTTGCCCGTAAATGATGAATGTTTTGGTGAATTGTTTTGTCACAGAATCGATCAAACTGGACGTTTTCTACTGTAACCAAATGCGTTGAGTCCAAATCTCCAACTATTTTCACAATATTTCAACTTCCCGATGTGCCCCTACTCCAAAACAGTACCACATTTATTTGACGATAGTATCCGCTTTCACGATGACGAAACTGCTAATTAAAACTGGAATAGGCACTAATGGAATGCGATGAAGGTAAAATTATAGCATAAGAAATTATAATGAAATCCTATACGATCACAAATAATAAATGGCACAGTTTGAAGCTCCTGCTGTCGTTGAAGGTAACAAGAATTGCAATTATCGTGGCTGATGTGGTTTGTCTTACCTCATTAGCTGTTGTTGTTCAGGCGATAGTCAACCCACGATTATACAGCCAAGTGCGACTCTGATGCTGAGTTATCACTTTTTCGTAAGTTAAGGAGACACAATGTTCCAGTAACACGAACACAAATAATAAATGGCACAGTTTGAAGCTGTGGTTGAAGGTAGGACTAACAAGAATTGCAATTATCGTAGCTGATGTGGTTGGTCTTACCTCATTAGCTGTTGTTGTTCAGGCGATAGTCAACCCACGATTATACAGCCAAGTGCGACTCTGATGCTGAGTTATCACTTTTTCGTAAGTTAAGGAGACACAATGTTCTAGTAACACGAACACAAATAATAAATGGCACAGTTTGAAGCTGTGGTTGAAGGTAGGACTAACAAGAATTGCAATTATTGTAGCTGATGTGCTTGGTCTTACCTCATTAGCTGTTGTTGTTCAGGCGATAGTCAACCCACGATTATACAGCCAAGTGCGACTCTGATGCTGAGTTATCACTTTTTCGTAAGTTAAGGAGACACAATGTTCCAGTAACACGAACACAAATAATAAATGGCACAGTTTGAAGCTGTGGTTGAAGGTAGGACTAACAAGAATTGCAATTATCGTAGCTGATGTGGTTGGTCTTACCTCATTAGCTGTTGTTGTTCAGGCGATAGTCGACCCACGATTATTCAGCCAAGTGCGACATTACTCTGATATTGAGTTATCACTTTTTCGTAAGTTAAGAAGACACAATGTTCCAGTAATGTATACACAATGTGAAATACAATTTTTAGTAAGAGTCAAAATATTTGATGCCCAGGCATCCGCTACTCAATACACTACCAGAGCAACCGAATTGTTGGTTAACCGACGCCGGTTACCGGAGAACTGTGATAGTAGTGTCCATGACAAAACATACGGTCCCCTATATAGACTATAAGCATACATGCTCATAGGGCGGTAGGGGTTTAACCCCGGTGGCGTTGAATCCACTGGGACGCTCCAGGACAACGCCGCAGGCACCAAACTCTTTGGGGCCGACTGTGCTGCGCCTCCGTCTCCCTCGCCGATTGGCTGGCCTACCACAGATGCCGTAGGGCGACCCCCTACGCTACGTACTTAGGTTTCTCCCTGGGACCTTGGACCTCGAGCATGTATGAGCTTGAACTCGGAAGCCTGGCCTGACGTATGAGATCACATGTAGCCATTCCACCTAGTTAACTCAAGATAGGAACCAGTGTTTTGTTTCCATACTTCCTTTTAAAATTAAACTCTAATTGTAAAACACTAGTTGGTAATACACCAACCAAACGGACATTGGAGTAAAAGTCAAACAAGGTGTAGCGATTGAAAAAATGAAAAACATGCTAAGCCAGTAGTTACACATACATTATACGTCACACGCCGTCTATGTTTTGAGCTTAGTTCATTAAACCACGTCATTACCGTTGGGTTTGCCCTAGGTAATACCAAACACTAAATCAGCAAAAGTGGGTATGACACTTCTAGTCCCTGCGCTCAAGGATGGAAATTTCCAAATGTTTTTAAACTTGTAAGTAAGGGCAATGGTGACCTAGGATAGATCAGCATATTGCGACTGATGCTACTTCAGGCAGGACATACCATAAAACGTGCTAAGTTTAAAACCAACAGTTGCAAACTTTTGAGCTAAAAATAGATCATCTTGTTGCTGGGTTACCGCGGTAAACCAAAGTTTTGTTACATCATCGGCTATAGCTCAGGAACGGACTGCCGGATATATGTAATTTTTTTACCATTTTTTGCAGTTAACCATCGCTACATAATGGAAAAACACTTCTCTGTAAATGCTAGTAGCTGCAAAGCAGTGTAACAACAGCTGAGAAAACGCACGCCAGCTTTGTTACACAAATAGAGATTATTGAACGCTGGTGTAACGAGCAGCTAAATCTTTGAACAAGTGTTTATCAAAACAAAGGTAGCTGCACCATGCGTAATAGAAACCGAAGACGCTGTAACTGGAAAACAGCCTGCTGCACATCGACTGTGCAAAAACAGGAATAAACGAAGGGCGGATGTCCATAAATGCTGTTAAGTGTTTCTGTACCAGATCTATAGATTGATTTTGAATGTTTATCATAAATACGTAAACGTAGAGGAAGTGTCAACCCCGATTGCACAGCGAACGGTATTTCTGCGAGAAAGCGAGGGTTTTAGTCTCAGATTTGTTCAAACGAATCAACTCGTCAACTAAAAAAACCAAATATACCGTCACTTTATTTTTCCCAATTTTGTTCAATTTTTCAAGTTTATGAATTTTCTAACAAAACTCTACTAATTTCTTTTCCCCATCTCAAAATCTGCTCTATTCCAACCGAACCTTTTAAACCCATCCTCATTTTAACCGTAAAAATTTATAATTTTTTCTAAAAATATTTATTTTTGGTTTTAATAGATAATTAGTTTTTGGCAAGCTACCCGCGATCTATGAGTAGCTATGCAAAACAGCCATCATCGACGAGTTTTGAGTTACTATGCTGTTTTGCACTCTTTTTCTTTAGTTTTGCTTTTTATATATTTTGCTATTTTGTTGTTCTAGTGACAGATTTCTGTCTCGAACAGATTTTGCAAGGTTTATAGTCATACACGTAAATGCCTATAGAGTTCGTTCTTGAATTTATTTTCACGACTTCCTGACACAGTCACACCCATATTTACCTACACTGTGATTTTGCAGGAGATTTCCTACGTTTTTCCATATTTTTTCTGGATTCCTGCCGAGGTTGTGGGATTTTCAGGCAAGGTAAATCCTGACAAGGGTTAAGGCAGACCAGAAAAGGGCAGCCAAGCTCCTAAACGGGACCTCTTGGTGCGATGGGTCTTTAACCCTTTGCGGCACCTTTTTACCATCTGTTGGTTCGAGGCCATCCCAGGGAGGGCTGCTTTATCGCCGAAGGCTGTAACGTTGTAAGTATTTCTCGGGTGGGACATAGTTATCCGAACTATGTCTTAGCGTTAGCCGCACCTAGGGGTTGCCCAACGTGCAGGCCTGGAAAATTCTACGCTTACAAGCCTTGGCCGGTTATGGTACAATAACACTAGTTCTACTTAGGAGAAATCCCGTGTCACTTTTCTGCACCAACACTAACACATATACACATTGTATAAATTTTTCAGATATTCTAATTTTCCGAAACTGCCAGGTATAGTTGCGAATTGGACAAACCTATGTGCATGTATCCACCAATGAATGAAAATTGCTAAAACTTTGTTAGGTTGTTATCACAAAACACACAAAAACATTAAAACAGTTATTGCTACACAATGTAAATATGCGGGTCATACATGTCACATATTACTTATTACCGGTGCAACATCTAGTGCATAATGCTACTTACTCGTTACATTTTGTAATTTTGTTACTTTTTGTTAAAACTACTGCCATTTGTTATTCAAATTTTGTGTTAAAAGTTTCTACGTCAAGTCTCTGTGTTATCAATCCAAATTGGGCCGATCCCAATTATTTTGTAAAGTTTTGTAATGTTTGAGCTAGGGAGCAAGTCCCCGAGAGTCATGTGCTTGTTCGTTAACTAGCTTTTAGTTTGTGTTACAAGCACTACTAGATGTGATGCTTATAAGTCCCAATATTGCTGGTCGCTAATTGCCTTTAGCAAAATGTTTGATCTTGCGAGACACCGGCATCACATTTCCTCAAACGCGGATAATATTATATGTTGGGCAGGCCGCAATTAGGGGATCTTATTCTTGCCGGAATATCGGGATCTTATTTGCCATCATTTATTTTAAACGAAATGTAAAGTTTTAGCTGTTTGGTGCAATTCTGCAAATATTACGGCCTTTAAAAGTAATGCACCAGGTTTTTGTTGTGTACTTTATTTATGGCATAAACAGCAGAGCTGAAGATAGCTTCTTAGAGTAAAGTATTATATCAACAAAAGCACCTGTGGTTTTTATAGTGAAATATAGCCTCAATGATATTAGCTATAATGATAGTAATAATAGTTGCTAATAATAATACATTTATTCTCGCTCACCCGGTCGCAGCGCACGCTTTGTTGTTCACGCTGTTAAATTGATTGTGGCAGACGAACGCTAGCTACTATTGTTATCCTTGATTTATTTTCTTCTAGGATTTATGTAGCCTACGTGGCCCTAGGAGTGTTTAGTCCCACCATAGATTACACACGAACTACACCAAATAGTCACATAAAATTCTCCACTGAGATATCCAATGCTTTATTAGCTTATTCCTAGAGACTTAATATATCACCACTTATATTAATGCAGACTTTTTATTTTGCAAACTACAACAAACTACACAAATTAAACACATAAACGGCTGAACCGTACTCACGTTGATTGCGCAGCTTCTGAGACCGACTGAGGCCCTTCTTATATAACTGCGCAATCGCTTAAATAAACTTTTGTATCTCAATTTCATAGAACTCAAAATAAACATAGTTCTCGAATTTCCCTAAGCCGTTAGATTTTAATATAGTTGCTGCCAACTGGGTTGCGAATTCTTAGAACTGTAAAATTTGCCCTCTAACATAAGTTTAAATTTTTGCGTTACAGAAACCCTTTGTATGAAATTCCAGGAATCTCTAACTCATAACAAATTTTGTAAAATCTAAGAGAAATATACTTACATATCCGCTAATGTAAGTGTAACTGTTAAGCACCCAGGGGCTACACTCAAATTCGATATGTAACCAACCCGTCACACAAATTGTAAAATTTTAAGTTGTTTTAAACTTTCTTAAAGTTATAATTTCCAAGACCTAAATAATTTCTTATTACCATAAATGGCCTAGGGGATAAGGTCCGTAACTCCTTAACAGGTGGGTCAATTGAAGCCAAATTTGGTATGGGTAATCTATAGCGAGCCCTGTGACAACTGGCCTCAAAACCATTCTATGCCCAAACCTTCTTCCCACTGCCAGTTACGACTAAATTTATACAGATTATATTGTTGTAAGCCTAGCATGCTGAGAATTTTACAATTTCAAAACAATAAAGTTTTACAATGCACATTATACGACATCGTACAAACAGTCGCAATTCACGCGCCACTACATACATATCTCGCATATTATATGAAATGTAAATAAATAAACAAACACACAAGCACTCATAATAAATAGTTTTTACAACATACAGTTCCTATGCGCTATAATATATACATATATAGCACAAATTACATTAAGCACATACACGTGTCACACAAGCTACATTACGCATTATTCAACAACAAATGCAAGGCGCGTAATAGATATGACTAGGTGACTAAGATGACGCAGAAATTCATTACGTTTTCCATGTAAATTTTCCCACGATAGATGCATATAAAATACATATAAGATCGTAGGATCAGATAATTGGAATAAACTATTAATCGAGGATTCAATACGTCACATTTATTCTGTACCCACGTTTACCCGAACACGCTAGAACAGAATAAACTTCATAGCTTAAAGAAGAATTAATAATGAGGAATTTTCTTTTACTGGTGTATAGATAGTGCTTGAAACAGTTGGCTGCTGTGGCTAGTGGATAAAGAGTAACACTGGTAGCGCTCACTGGTAGCTGTTTAATTTACTTACACCAAATTGCAAGGCACACCTACAATATAGAACAACCACAACCACAATTTTGTTTAATTTTAAACGGTAATTCAAATGGCACAATTTTAATCAACTTTAGGTAACAAGAGTAAATGGTTAATTTCAACAAGGTATTCACGGCCAGTTTATTGCATTCATAATTTTAATACCTTTATTAGCATCATTGCTTCAACATATTTTATGCCTAAACGTCGTACTTGCCCGGGTAATGATACATCTATCACCACGAACTCGCGCATCTTTAATCTGTGAGAAGGGTATCTCCGATTGCTGGTACACTGGTCCATCCCTATGGTGCCTCCTTACCTAATTTTACTATCTAATTTTAGTTTTGTAATCATATCTTGGGTACCTCTCGAACACACCCCTTCCTTACACCCTAACCGATGACCAATAGTGGGGCTGTCGGCTGGCGTATCGAATTTGCGACCTAAGAATCGCGTCGCGGAGAAAGCTGATAATCTCACATGCTGACAATGACGAGGCAGTCATTCCATCATAGGTTTAGGATACACAAATAATTTGCTGTAGTTTTTATTAGTAAATGGAAGTGAATTGTTATTTTCTATGGTGCTGTACACCAACATCATATCTTAAACTAAATTTCGCAATAAAGTATTATGTTACTTTCGCAAGTTACAGCACGACTAATCGTCATCGCTATGCCGCTTTGTTAACTATGAATTATGCAAATGTACCTTATATTTTCAGTTCTCGTTCAGACATTCTTGCGCGGTACCTGAATTATAGGCGCACTATATGCTTATGACTTCTCAGGTCTTCTTTGCAATCATTTAAATATGCTCCCAACTCCACGGCACCAATACCGCGGCAACAGATTTCGTGGCAACAAAATGCAGGAATTCTCGTGCGGTTCTTGAATTATAGGCGACGCGATTTGCTTATGACATCTCAGGTCTTCTTTGCAAACATTGAAATATACTCCCAACATCACAACATCAATACCACAGTGCCACGAACGTTGCCTTCAAACGATCTTTTTCTATATGTCCGAAAACTAACATCTACAATAATGCGGTTGATGTTGGTAGACGTAAATGTTTACTTTGATAGCTGAGTGCATTTAGCACAGGGAAGCGAGATAAATTTTAACAATGCTTTTGTTTGTTTTAATGTGGCACAATATACGACCTTAAGCCAGAAATTTTGTAGTTTCATATTACAGGCCAAGATACTAGAGCGATACTTTAGCGTCATTTTTCATAATTGTTCGCAAGAAGCAATTGGTGGCCCACCTGACTTGTTGAAACGCGCACATTTTATTAGTAAATTTGGTTGACCTCGTGTCATTACAGTGATTTGAGTCCACAGCCAAGTGCGACTCTGACGTTGAGTTATCAGTTTTTCGTAAGTTAAGAAGACACAATGTTCCAGTAACACGAACACAAATAATAAATGGCACAGTTTGAAGCTGTGGTTGAAGGTAGGACTAACAAGAATTGCAATTATCGTAGCTGATGTGGTTGGTCTTACCTCATTAGCTGTTGTTGTTCAGGCGATAGTCGACCCACGATTATTCAGCCAAGTGCGACATTACTCTGATATTGAGTTATCACTTTTTCGTAAGTTAAGGAGACACAATGTTCCAGTAACACGAACACAAATAATAAATGGCACAGTTTGAAGCTGTGGTTGAAGGTAGGACTAACAAGAATTGCAATTATCGTAGCTGATGTGGTTGGTCTTACCTCATTAGCTGTTGTTGTTCAGGCGATAGTCGACCCACGATTATTCAGCCAAGTGCGACATTACTCTGATATTGAGTTATCACTTTTTCGTAAGTTAAGAAGACACAATGTTCCAGTAATGTATACACAATGTGAAATACAATTTTTAGTAAGAGTCAAAATATTTGATGCCCAGGCATCCGCTACTCAATACACTACCAGAGCAACCGAATTGTTGGTTAACCGACGCCGGTTACCGGAGAACTGTGATAGTAGTGTCCATGACAAAACATACGGTCCCCTATATAGACTATAAGCATACATGCTCATAGGGCGGTAGGGGTTTAACCCCGGTGGCGTTGAATCCACTGGGACGCTCCAGGACAACGCCGCAGGCACCAAACTCTTTGGGGCCGACTGTGCTGCGCCTCCGTCTCCCTCGCCGATTGGCTGGCCTACCACAGATGCCGTAGGGCGACCCCCTACGCTACGTACTTAGGTTTCTCCCTGGGACCTTGGACCTCGAGCATGTATGAGCTTGAACTCGGAAGCCTGGCCTGACGTATGAGATCACATGTAGCCATTCCACCTAGTTAACTCAAGATAGGAACCAGTGTTTTGTTTCCATACTTCCTTTTAAAATTAAACTCTAATTGTAAAACACTAGTTGGTAATACACCAACCAAACGGACATTGGAGTAAAAGTCAAACAAGGTGTAGCGATAGAAAAAATGAAAAACATGCTAAGCCAGTAGTTACACATACACTATACGTCACACGCCGTCTATGTTTTGAGCTTAGTTCATTAAACCACGTCATTACCGTTGGGTTTGCCCTAGGTAATACCAAACACTAAATCAGCAAAAGTGGGTATGACACTTCTAGTCCCTGCGCTCAAGGATGGAAATTTCCAAATGTTTTTAAACTTGTAAGTAAGGGCAATGGTCACCTAGGATTGATCAGCATATTGCGACTGATGCTACTGCAGGCAGGACATACCATAAAACGTGCTAAGTTTAAAACCAACAGTTGCAAACTTTTGAGCTAAAAATAGATCATCTTGTTGCTGGGTTACCGCGGTAAACCAAAGTTTTGTTACATCATCGGCTATAGCTCAGGAACGGACTGCCGGATGTATGTAATTTTTTAACATTATTAAGGGTAGAAGCACTTCTCTGTATGTGATCCTTTTCAACAGCAAGGATTAAACAAGAAGCCCACTTTTAGACCAAAGTCACGCCGGATTTTGGTATTTGCGTTTATAGTATAGCAACCCCGCTAAGGTGACGTAATAAAAATTTTCACATGAAAGGTGAACTATGCTATTGCAACCGCAGGCCTGGCATCAAACCAATAACCTTTCCAGTCACTGCACAAGACACCAAAACAACCAAATGTGTGCCAAAATCGCGTCAGTATTGATGTTGTGACTGTAGTTTGAGGATGACGGACGGTATTTGGTTTTAATTTTAAGAGTGGGTGTACCTATATTACACCGTCAACATTTTTCTAATTACAGATTACCAAAGGCCATATTATTAACCAAGACCCGTGTATATTCCGTTGTTAAAATTTAGCGCTTTGGAATATTTGGTGCTATTTAGGTGATGTTTTTATCATGCGTGTCTCGATTTTTTGACAAGCGGATAATATTTAATCAACCCCAATATTCTTATATGGCTAGGAAATAAGAGGTAAAAACATTTGCTGGACAAGAACCGACCAAATATTGCTACTATCCTACGCATCATTGCAAAGAATACTCCGACTTGTTTAAGATTCAGCTGTGAATGACTGATAGCTACTGATTAAATTTGTCTTCTGACCTGAGTATTATTCATGGTTTGGTCTGATTAGCAAATAATTAAAAACAATAGCGCTAAACCCAACGGTCTCAGCGTAGCATCTAGAAGTTCAAATTCGTGGAGACATCCAGATTTTTAAGTCATCATTGTCGTTTAACATTATACCGTCACTCTTTTTTATATTGGAGGTAACGTTTTGGTAAATATTAATGCATTACTCTTCATTGTCAATCAAAACATGAAATCACAATGACATTTTGTTCCCAGATCCGAGTCGGAAATCGGTTCCTTGGATCTCTTACTGAAATAGAAATTATAACAATAGTCAACGCAATGTCGCTCATGAACCGAAGCTTTGTGTTTCAAGAACCAGATGATCGTACCTGGGGTGCTCTAAATGAAACTTCGGGCTCATGGAACGGAGTGATTCGCGATTTGCAACAAGGTTTGGTCGATATTTCCACGCCAGGCATGGATTTGACAAGTGCTCGCGCTCAAGCGGATGGTATCAAATATCTCCCAATGTTTTGCATGGACCGATCGCTGGGTTTTCATGTGCCAATATCTTCTTTGTATGTCAATCCTGATCTACATATGTGGCACGCAATGGGCTGGAAGTTGTGGCTTTTACTGTTCGTGGGCCCTCCACTGGCCCAATCATTGCGCATAAAGAAGCCCATGTCCACTTCGCTCTCGTTAGCCATTCTTTTTCTGACAATTTATTACTCAAATGTAATTTTGAACACTAGAGTTTTAACGCCAACTGTCGGTTTGGACGACACGACATCAGCATCAACAACAATTTCTTCGATCAAAACTCATAATTTCCGCATCAAGTTCAACTATTACTACTTGAAGGGATCTCCGCAACGCTATATTCCATATCTGCCACTACTCGGCACGCCCTACAGCATTGTATCTAAAGACGCTGATATTGGTCATCTCAAATCAAATCTCTACACCACAATAGAAATCGTCAGTCGTGTTACGGCAATGCGGTATATCAATGATTTGCGGGTGTATTTTGTTCCCGATCACTCCAGAACAGCATCGTTTCGAACGATATACGCCAGTGCAAATAACACCAACAGACCGTTTAGAACAAGCTTGGCTCAAATATATTGCTCGTTTTGCGAGTCGGGACTGACGGGCCATTGGCTTCAGCTCCATCGCTTTGACTCACTCAATAAACTGAAAATCAATCGACACACTGTCGGTTATGCATCGATATCGCTTCGAAATCAGTTCATATGCTTGCAGACCGCGATAATAGCTTGTGTTGTTGGATGCGTTGCGGTTTTCTTGATAGAATTTTTGTTGGGAAATGATTTAGCCGACTACGCTCTCGTTTAACATAGTAACACCTCTAACGACTAAGCATTATTTACTCAAATGCGTCACATCTCTCGCATTGATTGCTTGTGATTCCTTTGAAGAAGGAGATAATCTTGCTTTGATTTCAGTTAGATGTAAAGGACAAACTACGTTTCCGAAATGTAACTAAAATTAAAGTGTACTTAATGCAGCAAACCCTCTGCCCATTTACATTAACAGTCTTCTACTGCGGCAAACTGTAACCAACTCCTGTTTCCCGCTGTGGGAACATTTCGTCGTGTCGATTATTAGTGATTGTTACGGACATTCGCAAGAGGAAAGACCTCCCTCTAAATCCAAATCATGTCTTCATTGAATGGCGGAAAAAAGATACAACCGCATGTGTCCACACTAATTATGCATCATGGCTGTAAGGTGTTGAAGATTGTGCATAAAATGCATTTGTAACAATGTCTCTCTGTGTTGCTTATAACGTTGTTAGCACACGAACTGAACGAAGAGACTACATATAAATTTCCCAATTTCCCGTTTTCCCAATTTACCAATTTCCCATTTCCCGTTTTCTCAATTTCCCTTTTTCCGTGTGCCCGATTTCCCAATTTCTCGTTTTCCCAATTTCCCGATTTCCCAATTTCCCGTTTTCCCAATTTCCCGATTTCGCAATTTCCCGTTTTCCCGATTTCCCGTTTTCCCAATATCCCGATAAACTTTCTTCGTTTCTCAATTTCTGTTTTCCCGATTTCCTGATTTTCATTTTCCCAATTTCCCGATTTCCCAATTTCCTGCTACAATTTCTCTGTTTCCCAATTTCCCGTTTTCCCAATTTCCCGTTTTTCCAATTTCCCGTTTTCCCAATATCCCAGAAAAATTTGATCGTTCTAATTTTCGTTTTCCCGAATTTTGATTTTTTCATTTTCCCAATTTCCCGATTTCCCAATTTCCTGCTACAATTTCTCTGTTTCCCAATTTCCCGTTTTCCCAATTTCCCGTTTTTCCAATTTCCCGTTTTCCCAATATCCCGATAAAATTTCATCGTTTCTCCATTTCTGTTTTCCCGATTTCCTGATTTTCATTTTCCCAATTTCCCCATTTCCCAATTTCCTGATACAATTTCTCCGTTTCCCGATTTCCCGTTTTCCCGATTTTTGCGCGAGTAAACTTAAGATGCGGGCCCATTGAATGATCCGATTTTGTAAAAGCCGATAGCGAAGCGCAAACCCGTCGTCACGTACAAAAATGTGGAAAATTTCATCGACTTTTCCAGAAAAACAGAAAATTGGCAAAACTAGAACAAGCACCTGAAATTATAGCTTGCGTTCGAGAGAATTTTGACGATTTTGAATTTCCAGTGAAACTGTTATTGAATGCCTAATCAGCTTGTGATTCGCATTCCCGTTATGTGTTTGATGAACAAATTTAACGTAGATCTCACGCTGCACAAATCAATCGTTCATGTTGTTTACGTTACAGTGTTCGCAAACAAATTCAGCCAATCCAAATCCGGTAGATTTTCGTTCGCAAAAAAATCGATAATTTTATTTGAATTTTCGCGAACACAAATTTACCGGATTACTATCACAGAGCATTGTGTTCGCGAACAATTTTGCGCCGGATTATGGTTTACCAAAAAACGTTCAGTAACAGATTTTTAACCGAAATAGCAAAATAGGATTATTGATGGGCATGGGTTAAGTTTACTCTCGCATTTCCGTTTTACCAATTTCCCGATACAATTTCTCCGTTTCCCAATTTCTGTTTTCCCGATTTCCCAATTTCCCGTTTTCCCAATTTCCCGTTTTCCCAATTTCCCGTGTTCCCGATTTCCCAATTTTCCGATCTCCCGTTTTCCTGATTTCCCGCTTGCCCGATTTCCCAATTTCCGGATACAATTTTTCCGTTTCCCAATTTCTGTTTTCCCGATTTCCCAATTTCCCGTTTTCCCGCCGCTTAAAAGTAGAAAATGCGAAAAAGAGAAAGTTTGCTCAGTCTACACAGAAAATCAAGTAACCAAACAAAATAATAAATACAATTCAGCGTTTGTCTATTATACAAGAACACACATGCAAATAAAATAAAA
>JASANE010000173.1:0-77894 GCA_030248225.1 Trileptium ribeirensis | reverse complement strand
ATATACGAACGTAAATACATACAAACATATCCGTTCATATATTTGTTTATTTATATGTATATATATCATACATGGCGGCAGAGGACCAAAAAAGGTCCTCACGACCAACCCCCCTAGGAAAATTTGGCCGGCCAGGGGGGTTACCCCCCTGGGATGGCTGCGACCCCCCCGTGGGGGCTTCTACCCCCTGGCGTGACCGACCGCCGCCATGTATGATATATATACATATATATCAGTATATATGTATATATGTCTTCTTTCCAATAAATTTACATCAACAGCAACTACCTTATAATGTATCTATAGTCAGTTTGCTTATATCAGTAATTATTGTATAACGGGTTCCGTGTAAGCTAAATTTGGATTGCGCACTACGAGGTCAAATAATCAACACACCTTATACGGCATTGCGAGAAGCGGTTATAGCCCATTTTCAAATCCCATATCCAATTTAAACTATGACGTCTTTTGGGATGCTTTTTTTGCTCAAAACAGAACCTATTATTTAGAATTTATCAAATGAAAATGCTTCAAAGACACAATTTTTTTGTTCACAAATAATTATTTGAGACACGCTAGCGTTGATAAATATATATACTATTATTATTATTTTAATAGCTATTTAGGATATTTTAGGTCTATTCTGCTTTATGAAAAAATCGTTGCTCAAGATTTCGTAGTGATAATTTGACACTGTAGAACGGTTCTATATGATTTTATAATATGCAGTCCGGTGAATCGCATGAAATATAAGTTAAAAAACATTAGTAAATATAATTAAGCAGGATATTGTAGGACAAGATGTATAGCTCATGATGGGTGTATCAGGCCACCTGTTCTGATCCGGATTTTATGCAAACCTCATTTCCTGGATTGTTTTGAGGAATCGTTTTGCGTATTCTAGTAAAACTGATTTCTAAAAATGCAATATGTAGGTTATCTGCTATATTTCACGTTATATCAAAATCATCTTTACTATTCCGTGAAATATATACACATTAACGTGGGTAAATCCGTAAAATTTAGTATTATTTTCAGGAGTACAATCCTGCTGAAATTGTGCTACATGTAAAAATCGTACCAGTGCCAGTACCTAGATTTCCGGAAAAAAATTACGAGCTGTTAAGTGTCAATACAAATTATGCTATTAACTCACGTTAAGCACCCAACTATGCACTATGTAGCACGTGTATTTAATATTCTACTAATGTTATATATATGTACAGGTCTTGAAAACAAGTAGTTAGCATAAAAAATTAATTTACAGTATAACAATAATTCGCCTTTTTATATGTAATAACATACTGCACATTACCCAGAAAATGTATACATTGTATATTAGTTACACCCGTCTCGTGGTGTCATATGCCAATAAATAAGTCATATTGCAGTTTTGGCGAACCGTTATTTGTGTAATGTGCCATAGTTGAGCGTGCGAATGTTGGGCGCGTGACTACAGGATGTACAACAGGTAGACACCCACGACAGTTAGTAATTGGGCGTGAATAAACATGTGTGTTCGAGATGATTGGGCGTGAGAAAGTCGTGTGTTCGAGATGTTTGGGCGTGAGAAAGTTGTGTGTTCGAGATCATTGGGCGTGCGAAAGTTAAACTCTTGTACATTTACATTTTTCAACATCATGGAATTTGAAACATTGAAAGTTTATTAGTAAAAGTGTAGCGATCATTACTAACAACTAGAACTAGCGAGTTGCTCTTTCTAAAATTACAGCAGTTATTTTCGTTCCAAATTCAGCAGTATCCTACTTATATCGTTTAGGTTTGTGCAGCTGAAATGGCTATAAACGACTTACTAAAATTACCAGGTGCATATAACACGCACACAAATGTCACTGCTTTGTCTTTAAATGAAAATGTTTCCGACTTCTTGTTGTGACCTAATCTGTAGGTGTCCATCCAAGGACGGTCTAGGTCAACAAAATCTTATTTCCCCGCAGAGTTTGGCTATAAACGACTTGCCAAAATTACCAGGTGCATATAACACGCACACAGATGTCACTGCTTTGTCTTTAAGTGAAAATGTTTCGACTTCTTGTTGTGACCTAATCTGTAGGTGTCCATCCAAGGACGGTCTAGCTCAACAAAATCTTATTTCCCCGCAGAGTTTGGCTATAAACCACTTGCTAAAATTACCAGGTGCATATAACACGCACACAGATGTCACTGCTTTGTCTTTAAGTGAAAATGTTTCCGACTTGCTGTTGTGACCTAATCTGTAGGTGTCCATCCAAGGACGGTCTAGCTCAACAAAATCTTATTTCCCCGCAGAGTTTGGCTATAAACCACTTACTAAAATTACCAGGTGCATATAACACGCACACAAATGTCACTGCTTTGTCTTTAAATGAAAATGTTTCCGACTTGCTGTTGTGACCTAATCTGTAGGTGTCCATCCAAGCACGGTCAATCTCAACAAAATCTTATTTCCCCGCAGAGTTTGGCTATAAACGACTTACTAAAATTACCAGGTGCATATAACACGCACACAAATGTCACTGCTTTGTCTTTAAATGAAAATGTTTCCGACTTCTTGTTGTGACCTAATCTGTAGGTGTCCATCCAAGGACGGTCAAGCTCAACAAAATCTTATTTCCCCGCAGAGTTTGGCTATAAACGACTTACTAAAATTACCAGGTGCATATAACAACACGCACACAAATGTCACTGCTTTGAAAATATTTCCGACTTGCTGTTGTGACCTAATCTGTAGGTGTCCATCCAAGGACGGTCAAGCTCAACAAAATCTTATTTCCCCGCAGAGTTTGGCTATAAACGACTTACTAAAATTACCAGGTGCATATAACACGTGCACAAATGTCACTGCTTTGTCTTTAAATGAAAATGTTTCCGACTTGCTGTTGTGACCTAATCTGTAGGTGTCCATCCAAGGACGGTCAAGCTCAACAAAATCTTATTTCCCCGCAGAGTTTGAGCTGGTTTCTGTAGATTGTAAATAAGAGCAGTAGGAAGAGGTGTGATAGTTGCTACGTTGATTAGGTGGTTAAGTACGTCGTGGGCGGGAGCAGATTTTCCAAATGTCGAAACTTTAGGAAACTCATAAGTTACCCTGAAAAGATTTTTTCTAAATCGCCAAAAGTTTGTAAAATTATTAATATTTTGCTATAATTCCTAAAATTTTGATAAAACTGCTAAAGTTTTTCCGCGCGGCTACGGCGCCCGGAGAAGCGAGGCGTGGTTGGGTGTATCTTCAGGAGAAATATAGCTTTAGAGGCTGTAACCCATATTATGCTTATGAACGCATATGGTCTAATCTAACAGTAGTATGTGGCCGTTAATGAACTTTTGTTTGAAATCTCTTTCTTAACCGGAGCTACTTTGAGAAACTAGGGCGTCGCAATGCCACGTTATATCTTAAAAACGTAACATATCTACTATAAGGTGGAACATTTGACTTTGCACCCTATTAGTCGCCGTAGAATTATGAAGTTAGCCCTTAAAGTCGTAGGTCCGGAATCTCGAAAGTCTACTTTTTGATTCAAAACACGACATTTTACTGGAGTAAATATTAAAAATATCGACGAAAGCAAAAAACCGTATAATGAATTTTCACGTTACAAAGCGTGAAAATAAGATCTTTATCAAAGACTGCGTTAGTTGTACGACACGATCATTTCTTTCAACAGTTAATGTTCTGGTAATTTCAATGGCAAATTGATGCGCGGTTGGTGTATGTGCACCACCATCGCCCGTTTCTCAGTCTCGCGTCAGTTCGATTACCTACTCAGTAGTGTTATCATCATCTAAAATTCGTACAATCCTACCGCGCAGTTTGGTAAACGAAAATAAGTTTTAAAATCTCAATTTATTTAAAGGTCACCATGTCCAAATATAGCAAGCATCACTATAGCCTAGTATACGATTTTCTTTGCAGTAATCACCCTAACGAACCAAAATCAAAGAACGGCATGTGTATCGTGGGGATGAAATTAAATATCCGACGATGGATATTCGTCTAGAGCAGTGTGCTCTCTTGCCTTGAAAAGTCAAACGGTTTTTAATAAACGTCAATACATTTTGATACCTATTTGGTGTATAAGCTGATATATTATTGCTTATCGTATAAATATTTTAGAGGTATTAGCGGCTGTATTTATAATATTTAAACATTTCTGAAGTACTTGATCTGTCGTATAAAAGTGTAGTATAGAAACGATCGTTATAAACGTACATTTAAGAATCACTCAAGTCTAGCATTAGACCCCAAATAGTATCTGTCCCCTGCCAAACCATACCGACTAGGAAATTATCGCAAGACCAAATATGGCGACCACGTAATAAACACTATATCTATGTCTATATCATAGCTTATCGCTGACATTGTCGTATTTCACCGGACTCTGGTTATTGAGAAGGAAAGGTTATTGAATATTGAATCTGAAGTGCAAAGTCCAAAGTGCAGCTAACGTGATACCTGGCTAACATTACTGTCATCAATGGCTAACGTAACATCGATTGAAACGCTGTTAGTGATTGTATTACGGATAGTAAAGCTGTAAATTTTTGGCTCAACAATGACGGCCGTTTATAAAATTTCATACACAAGTATTACAAATCTAAAGTATATTTTTGGAATAATAACAGTTCTTGCTCGTCGTAATTCATAGATAGACATTGCTAGTTCATTAGTTGGAACATCGAATACATGGTTAGTGTTCATCGGATGTTCCATATCCCACGTCACCAATCAGACATATCTGCTGATATGAAAGATAACTTGTTTTCCTAAATCCGAAGCAGATGCAGTGACCAATCACTGTTGATTGTCCCACACGGGACATTGCAGCGACAACAATCAGAAACTCCAAATAATATCAGTATTTCTAGTAAAGGAAACTCTGATGCTAAGGTTGATATATTCTGTTGGGAAAGCCGTGCATTCTAAATTAATACTGCATCTAAATCGATCAATTTTAAATACATATGTGCCTGTCACCCTATATATATCTATTAGATGCGACACGTTAGTTTTAAAAGTCAAGACAAGGCGAACGTCCCAAGCTGCTTGAATAGTTAACTCGAGCCGAACTTTAGATCTTTTTGCTTGTTGCTTATTGAACAAAGTGCTTCCACAAGTGTTAGGCTTCCTTCATCTCTTTATGATGGCTGTGGCAAAAACTAGTGGTTGTCATGACTTATTGAAAATTTCTCGTACAGCCAATACGCATTGCGACGAACGAAAACTAATAAAACAAAATATTGGCACTATAAGTTTGGCCGAACTTACAACATTCTGCCTGTTACACATGTTGCATATTTCGTTAAGATTACCTTTCTTTATTAGTACGCGTTTTTAGCGCAATTTTCTCTGTTGTAATATTTGCTGTTAAATTTTTAGCTAAATAATTACGGAAATTTATAAGATTAAGTAGAATTTTGTCTAGTTTCTTTATAATTCAATCAATTCAATCAAGATACAATTAGGTGTCTTCATTTAGACACAAATTTTTATAAAGTTTTTTTAGCAATTAAAGCGTCATGTTGTACGATGGCTCCATTAAAGCAGTAGCTCATCAAAATTAAAAAATAATATACATCAAAAGGTTTCTCCCGATTTCATAAACATACGAAAAAAGAAACTATATAGAAACATATATATTAATATTGCACTGGATATCTTAATAGAAGAAACATTAGTTAAATCAATTGAGGCTATACCATTTTGTACAACCTCCGGTCAAAGGTTTACACATTTTACATTTTCAGAGAATACGACTTTAAAGTTATGTGGAGAATATTTCGATTCTCGCTGTGCCGTTCAGGTTTTAACAAAAGAAAAACAGTCTCTCAAGCATTCAATCAATTTTTGGCCGCTCGATGATTATATATCCTCTTTGGGGGAGCAAATTTCGATTAGCTTTGCGGTTTTATTAACATTAGCAGCATTGCGAGAACCCGTCAGTTGCATTTGCCAGATCTCACTGACAACGAATGTCCTCAAAACTTTTAAATTAAAATCCTCAAAAACTATAAAAACATCTCAGTGTCGCCGTAAACAGTAATCATAAATATGAGATAGCAAGTGGAGTTGGAGCTGTTCTCATCTGGGGAAGGCAATATCAAAATTGCGGGGACATTGTATAGGTGCACCCAAGCACTTAATATCTAGGGGTTCTCTTTGGACGCCACCATTCCAACATCCATCATAACTTCATTAGAACGGCTTAGATTTTGATACAGTTTTGCCTACATATTCCGCTGAGCAACATATTGCAATAAATGGTAGAATCAACGTTTGGGTTTTATTATAACGCGATGTACAGGGTGTCCAAGCCAAGTGGCCCGATCTTGTTTTTGAATAAGTCTTATAATCCAACGGATTTTATCCAAATGCTAGCGTCACCAAGAATAAGTATTAGGATTTCTTTGCCAGAATTTGGCCAAAAAATCTTCACTGGATTCGCTGTTACAGTAGCCCAAATCATCACCCCTAATTTTCACTTTGTTGATCGGGATTGTTCACCAATGTCCGCTTATAATTTTTCAGGTTTACTTTTAATTTCAGGCTGTTTTATTTCGCAGTGCTGCTAATTGAGTACCGCCTATTCAGTAGAGCCTAGTCGTGCAAAATGTGCATGTTGGCTTGAATGTACCAAGAGTATTGTAATGATTCAACGGAAATTCAGAGCTGAATGTGTGTGCAATGGTTCTACCCCAAAGTGGGCTGTCTACACGAAAATGGCACGAATCGTTGATGACGACGGGCACCGTTGTTACTACGCCTCGGAGTATGAGTAGGTCCTCTGCTGACAACATCGAACGCGTCGAGTAGCACCTTCGAGAGGACCATCACACTTCCATCCGCAATGCGGCTTGTGCGGTTAAAATGTCGCGTCAAACAATTCAAACAATTTTGAAAGATTTAAAGTGGCACCCTTATAAAATTCAGGTTATGCACAAATTGCACGACGAAGACAGCGCCAGTCGCTATGCCTTTGCTATGAATGAGCTGCAGCGAATGTCAGCAAACACATACCATTTTATGCAGGTCGATGCCTTGCCGCAATAGGAACGCAGTATAAGGACATGGCTCGATGAAAATTTGCCTGGAAAATGGATGGGTCGGAGTTACCAAATCTAGCCTGGCCAGCGAGGTCTTCGGACATGTCGCCTTTTCTTATGTTGATTTATACTGCCGAAAGTATATGCAACGAAGCATGCTAACATTATTGAATTAAAGTCTAGTACTATGGAAGCTTCCGACTATGTTACATTGGAGATGGTTAATAATGTCATTTTGTTGTATCGACATCGGCTGGAGCTTGTGCTTGAAGATGCAGGTGCTCACGTTGAGCAGCAAGATTGAAACGGGTATTAAAGCCAACTGAAACGATGTGATATTTATGAATATCACGTTCTTTGCCATTGTTCTTATTTTTGCTAGGGCGCCAAGCGCAAATATTCCATGCAATGTGCACATCCGCATTTCTCGGAAAGAATATATTGCAAAGTAGCGTGCCCCAATTTTAGTGACTCCCACCCGCTGCTATGTTTTACGATTTTAATGAAATTCATACGAACTAAAACCAAATAGTAATCTGAAGGACCTGGCAGAAATCAGTTAATTCCCTTCAGAATTGGTGCTGTTATTGGCAAAAAAAAATCGGGGCACTTATGTGGGACACCCTGCATATATTTACTTTTCTTGGAAAACGGTGGTCTGAGGGTTGCTCTCGAGAGATCCGGCGACGGGAATAATGAATTACCTCAATTTCTGTGAGACTTTTATTGTTTGTTGCCACGTCTCTGGTATCAGTACTACAAATAGTGCACTAGAACCCAAATTTGATGCTTATCGGATCATAAAACATTCTATTGCGCAACTGCAAACATCTGGTCTGCTGTACCGCAAAATATTAGGTGTTTTAGCAAAGCTTGACGTTTTGTTTTGTGCAGTTTATCAAAAGCACAATTTCCAAATCTCGCTCTTTAATAACTTGCTGGGTGTGTTACCAAACTTTTATTGAACACTTGGGACAAATCAACAGTCACATAGCAATATGTGTTAGCCTTCGGTAGCTTTAGTCTGGGATACTGCGGTATGAGGTATTTAAAGCTTCAGCTTGTCAAAAAACAACTTGAATCTATAATTAAAATTGGCTTGATTGCGGTCATATATAGTTCGACGACATACATGCTGACACTCCGACGGCTCAGGGTGTAGCCGGGGTCGTCTTAGGGTTTAGAGGCTAGGCCGTCCGGCGAGCGGTGGGAGGTCCTTTAGGGAGTTACTGAAAAGGTTCACTCCCCTGCACCGCCGAGAACACCTTTTTGCCGCTTTTACCCCCATTTTTGCCAATTTTCACGCTATGTTTTCCAAGTGCTGACAAAATTTCCGCTCGCGGCGGGGAAGCTTGGAGGAGGAGGGGTGCCGAGCATTAGGGGTAAGGGTACCCTGAGTTGGGGTAAGTCAGACTTTTGGGTGAGGGAGAATCCGAGGCCTCATGCGGGGGTAGTTACCTGAACCCCGGCTTCGTTATGTGTATTCCGCAACAAAAACTTCCTAATTAAAAACCATGTCATAAGTATATAAATGTCTAAAAACTACTTATCAGCTTTAAAACTGATTTATTATTGAATTTTTGCCCAGTTGCATGCCTGAAAGATGGGAACATGGCGGACATCGTTTAATCTTTGAAACCGATAACCGATAGACGATCTTTGAAACCATCACCGTCCGAATAACAATACACTTGGGGCTCTATGACAAATTGGTTTCGCTGTCTGGCCCTTTGATTTTTTAAATTTGAAATGTCCATTAAGCAGAAAAGGATTAATTTTGCATGTTTCCTTCAGCCAAAATGTCTGACGATAAGGAAATGAAACGAATCATAAAGCCAGCCGATGCTCAAACATATAACCAAGGGGAATTACGTTTAATTTATATGCGAAACGTTAGATCGAAACTTGTTATCCTAAAGCAGAGACAATAACCACAAAACGCGTGTTTAAAATTGCAAAACAAAAACATTAATGTTTTTGTTCCAAAAATATGGAAAACTCTATTTTTGAAAAGTTAACATATATACTAAAAGTCAAGACGCCAAATTTATGCGGCGTTCAAGTAATAATGTCGCCCCCCCCCCTGTTTCAAACCTTTGTTCCCATTTAGTCGCGACCCTACCATATTGATAGTCATCGTCATACCCATGCCGCAAATCAATTCCTCAGCGTATACCACACACCATTAGTAACTACATGTTTTGTTTACTGATTGTGACACATACACTTAGTTGCTATTTTTTAGCGAATTAATCGTGGCGCACACTGTCTGTAGCCAATGTGACGTATTATTAAATGGTATTGTTAGGTTTTTAATTTCGATCTTTGTATCTAGAAAATATGTTCGTTGACAAGATGGTATGCCACATACCGTCAACAAATCGGACACAGCAGACGCGACGTTTTTCACACCGTTTCAAAATGACCAACATCCATATGTTACTGTAACTGTTACATTAGGCGATAAAAGCTCTGTTATAAACCCAATAAAACTTGACATGTCCATTCCTGTTAAATTAGGATGTATATTCTGTTTCGAGTCGTCAAAATTTTGTATTTCAAACGTAGAAAGTATTGAATATACTGTCCTATAAAGTTGTAGCGGTACAAAACTTAGCCATCACAAAAAATATTGTGACGCTTATCTTTTAAAATATTTCATGCTAAAGCAATTGGGTCGCTAAACCTTTGATCAAAATCTTTGGTTCTGCTTTTAAGAGCTATGAACGTAAATTGTATAGATGTGCTGCCTTTTAGCTGAGCATAAGTAGTCGATAATGTATTTTTGAGTGACCTTGTCAATAGGTACGAGTATGGGAAGTCTTTAAAAAAGTGGTATTTAAGCTGAAAACCGACATAAGCTGCGCATAATGCGGCAGATGCTGTCAGAATAGGTGTCCATACAGTAGGATAAGATTGTAGGGGTGGGGGACTAAGCGTTATTTACATCTAAGGCCGCGTACCCCTCTCCCCAGCGCCGGAATTATCATGTCCCTGAGTCGATGAACTTTGGAATGATCACACTCAACACCTAAGTCGAGAATTTTGTGAACGTTAAACCATTTTGTGCATAATTCCTCTTTGGTTATCGGAGAGCCGTTCACTCAATTTTGATAGGTCATTTTAAGATTAATAAATTGATGAATCATAAATAAATATATCAGTAAAGTACCTCTGATCAATTTAACAACTTAAATTACAATTGCTTTGCCTAGTATTACAATTGCAAACTTTAAATCTTGACTAAAAACATTCCTATTTCCTGGAATAGACGATAAAACATGATATAATATTAACCTGAGATGTGTTATAGCATGTTCATCGCTTATACGCTTTTGTAACATTTTCAATGAAATTGACGCATTATAAATCTGTTATTATTATTCTTATTGTATTTACCAATTTAACAATGTATCTATTTAAATTTGTTAAATATTCTATGCTGTGGTGTCTTCAGAATTTTGATAAAGTAGGAACCAGTGAAACATTTTGGACAGGTTGGATGAAAATTTGAAATGTTCAAATGCGACGTTTTAAATTTTTTTCTGGCTGTTTACATAACTGCGAAGAAAATTTTTTGCCAACATTGACAATAGAATCAATATGTCAAAACCATGCGGTGCCGGGAGGAGCAAATTGGGAGCGCCACTTTTGCCAGAACAGCAAAACCCCGTGGGATACAATAAAGTTCGTTACCGCACAATGTAGGTTTACCTTCATCAAATTCAAAGCGGTATTTTAAGGCTGAAAGCTTACGCGGCATTTAATATGGAATTGACGTTAGAGTGGAAAGAAAGGTTTCAACTATTCTGAAATTGGTGGAACAGTTGCGTACCAAGGCAAAACATGATATATATATACCATTCACTCTGAACCATGTCTCTGAATTTTTAAACTTTAAATATTTATAGTTCGCAAATTCAGACAACAATGGCTCTATAATTGACATTTTGGAACATATTATTTTGGGTTATATTGAAATCCTAAAATTAAACTTGTGGGTTTTATTAATGAAAACGTTTATTTTCCGCGACATTTAGTGATTCAAAAACCATATTAGGCATGAAGAATTTCCGCAATTACTACAAATTATCATTGATTTTGTTTATACCGGTTTCACGATTTAGGGTCACAGAATTTATCCCAGCGAGATATTTTTCCTGTAAGCCTCAGCCCATTATCCGTGGCAGCGCGGATTTTATGAATTTTTGTTCACGATTTAGGGTCACAGAATTTATACCAGCGAGATATTTTTCCTGTACGCCTCAGCCCATTATCCGTGGCAGCGCGGATTTTATGAATTTTTGTTCACGATTTAGGGTCACAGAATTTATCCCAGCGAGATATTTTTCCTGTGCGCCTCAGCCCATTATCCGTGGCAGCGCGGATTTTATGAATTTTTGTTCACGATTTAGGGTCACAGAATTTATCCCAGCGAGATATTTTTCCTGTAAGCCTCAGCCCATTATCCGTGGCAGCGCGGATATTATACCATTGCTTTAAGAAAATTTTTAACCGCGTCTTTCATATCAGCATTTATATTTATAAAAGTAAGTGACTGTTGTCACCCACAACGTGTCATTTTAGCACTGAAATTATGATAATTTTAACGCGGTGCCTACTGCAACATGTGTAACAAGGTAACCGAATAATCCCAAGTATATATAATAATTAATAAACTGATTCTACCCCGGATAAATAACAGTGGAAATCAGTCTACCACGAATTGCATTGAGGAATGTGTTCTTATTAAATATTCGCGATTTTATTAAGCCAAGCTTCCTTACCGTGTCAAAATAGCTTCTTAACATCACAAATGGTTGCGAAGGTTAAATCATGTAAAGGGGGTAGTTGTCCGTTGTACTAGAATTATTCCTGGCGTTCACACGGGCTCAAATTTCGATTATATGTCTTCGAAATAAAATTACAAATAAACTCCAGTTTTGAGTAAATTCAAGAAATCGATATTTGAGTGAATAATTTGGATTTTACTAAACTTAACTCGAAAGAATTTACTCTGCGAATATGTACAGATGAATACATTCTCATGGTACGATAAATTCCAGCATTCAATTTTACAACATGAGTGCTCACATATTAGTATAATTGTGACATTACTAGAATCAGTGATGTTCTCAAAGTTTTGGGTCAGAACACGCAAAATTTCAAAATTTTAGCCTATATAACCTACGCTTCGTACACAGTATTGGAATACGGGCACCCAGCGACTAAACGCTCCTTTCGCGTACACCAGTGACGTGACTCAGGCTTGTTATATTTAACATGGACTTATCCGCATCGAAATAGTACTCTCCCTGTTTAGGAAAGCAACTGTTTCTTTGTTTAAATATCTGATTTACAACTTCGGGAAATAATCCAACAGTACCAATTAAACGTTTTAGGATTTTTTATAAATGTCAATTAACCCACCTATTAGATACTTATAGATTTTACGGCAATTCTGAGATATGGTAAGCTACATATTGATGAAATATATAAGGATGAAGCATAATTCATTGAAGTTATATTTTTGGCCAATGCAAAGTTTTGACAGAACCGTGGCGACCACCCCATGTCCCGAGTTGGGAGCCTCAGGTGTTACGAGGCCATCACAACTAAAGTTTTAATGCATTTTATAAATTTATAAATTTTTGCATTTAAAAGTTTAGCTGTCATAACGAGCTACCTTATTTTATAGTGGAAGTTGTTTTCTCTTGAAATCAAAAAATCCCAAAAGCGGAGAAAAAGCAAAAAGTTGAGAAATTTGTATAACCTATTTCCCGAGTTAACTTTGTGTAAAACTGCGCTCATGGAGCAGAGGCAGAAGTGCAGTGCCCTCCCATTAAGCTGGAACGGCGCGCCCTTTGTTATGAACAGAAAATATACGCATATTTGCCATTTTCTGATTTTCCCCGATTTTTGCTAATTTCGCCAAAATTTTCTGTGATGCTTCGGCGCTCAGGGTACCAAATCTGGCCTGAGGTGGAATAAAAATAGCTTGAGGGGTTTACCTTTGTTTACCCTTAACTTTCCTATGTGCATTTATGTGCTCGATGTGCTCTATCTTGCCTAGCCCCACCCCCTCCCCGACGTGTTCTATCTCAGCTTGCCCCCCAGCCCAGATGTGTTATATCTCAGCTTGCTTCCAAATGTATTTGATCTTAGCTAGACCCCCAAATTTAAGATCGACCCAGCGTGCCAGTTTGTGCTAGGCAATTCCCCATATATTTTCTGATGGGACCAAGGGCGGATCCGGGAGGATGCATGGGTCGGGTCCCCTCACTCGAACATACATAGGTGCTGAAGTTCAGTCGGCTAAGGGTGTATGGTGTCAGCGGGGGTAGGACATTGGAGTAACCGTCCAGCTTCTTTAAGGTTGTCTTATAAATGGTCACTCACGTCGTCCTAAAGTTTTTCTAGTAGTGCTAAACTCAGGGGTGCAGTGCTTCGGTGGGGGTTATAGCGGCTCGGGGTCCTTCCCCCTCACTGGGATATCTTGGATCCGCTATAAATGGGACCCAATACAATGTTTCGTAGGGAGCCGTGGAACCCCAATGCACGGCTCTAGGTTTAGGTTAAACATGATTTAATCGCATGCCGTATTGACACATCTTAACAACTAGCAATAAATTCCTCATTTGTAGTAAAAAGCTAAGTTTATGTTTTGCCTAACATTCGTTTAAAATTATGTAAATTTTAAACCTATAAGTATCAACAACCGAGTTATGAAATCTTTGTCAAGCATTTGGTGTCCCACCTAATTAATAAAATTTGTTATGAACTAAGTATAAAGCATCATTTACGGTAAGATGCGTGCACATGGTCCTGATTATGTCACGCGTTCAAATGGGCTAGCTACTATGTCACTCAGACAGTCCAGCTCGATTATTAAAATTTTGAATAGCTTAGCTAGGCTATGCGTTTGCCAGCGATTGTCGAGCCGGACTGTGCTTTTGTCATGAGGCGTTCAGCTGAGCCCCTATAAGTTAAGGCAGAGACTACTTAGTCCGCGAAGATTGCGTTTTACTATACGTATCTGAATAATGCCCCAAAGGAGGCATACTGCTTAAAACCTCATTATATATATTGAAAACAAATATATAGCATAGAATTAGTGTGAAAATGCTATAGAATTAATGTTATTACACTAAGCACAATACTAAATAAAATTTCTCAATTGATGGCTAAGCCTGACGCTCCGTTTGTCACGCAGCGCCTAGCTAAACTACATGTTTGTCACATTAAGACTAGCTAAACTATCAAAATGTACCATAGTAGTCCAGCTAAGCTATAGTTCACCCGAACTAGACGAGTTGGGCGTGTGACATAATTTGCACGCATCCTATCGTAAATGATGCATAATATAGGCAACAAGATGTATGAAATACGTGTTTCGCCGTGGCTTCTCAGCTAGGTAGTTCAACTTTAATATGTTAAGGAAAACGTTTGATGTCGTAAAAATCAAAGCCTGCGTGAAGGCTATGATATCCGAATGCTGCGCAGCGATCAAAATTCGATCAAAATTTATGTTGAAACACCCAAGCAATAAAGTACATAAATGACAAGATAAAAATTGAAAAGATTGCCGGAACATAGATTTTGCATGTTTAATCGTCCGCGCAGCCTCTGCTATGATTTATAAACGGTAGCGATAGCATTTACATATATTTTACCTAAAATATGGTTTCCTTTATTGCTTGCCCAAGATATAACACGATGCTTTCTATCGCTTTCGCTGCTATTTTAGAGCATTAAGGCACAGATACAGTGAAAATTGATGTAATAGTTCCAAACAGAAAGCAACAGCGAAGTTTGGGCGGATTTCAACGCCCAAAATATTCTACATAAATATCGAACTGACGTATATGCTTGAACCGACATTGTATTAATCCATAAACAGTTTCAACGGCAGGAAATGTTTCCCCGACAATTATATACCTTACTGAAGGCGATACAGTAAAATATCAAATGTACTTAAATAGGATAAATAATGAGTGAAGCACCTGGCAAAACTTTAACAGCAGGAATTGCATAAAAACACGAACAGCAGTTTGGATGCTCAGCCGTGATACAAATAAAAAAAATAAAAGAAGTTTATTTGAAAACTAAACAAGGACCGCATAATTATAATTAAAATTCTCATAAAATATAAAATGGTTTAATTTCATTTGGCTGGAATAGCCTTTTCTGGATGTGCCCAGCAAGCAGAGATTGAGAGGGGTCGGGCCCTCACTTTCCGAGTAAGGGAGGGTCGCCGTAAACGGTCTCCTAGTTTTTTTCAGAAGCGGTCCCTCTACTTTTGAGTAGTCAACTGCGTCGCTGCTTATCGCACAGTTATAGTTCGCCCTCACATTGTGTTTTTATAATAGAGTTCTGAAGAACGTCCTATTATACAAATATTTGGCAATTGAAGAAGGTAATATATGTATGTAGCTGCTCAACAATTGCTATGAAAGCTGTTCTAATAACGAAAAATGCACCTAAATAAATACTTTCTTGTTTTGATAAGCAGATTTTACTCTTTGATCGATAGTTGTGAATGAGCTGATTACTATCTGGTTTTGGATATGGTATTATTTTGTTATAATGTTAATAAATTCGCTATGGTGTCGTTATTAAAATGTCGACCGAAGTAGGGCCAGTGAGGTCTTACATGTGAAACGTAGTGAAAAATCTCATATCGTAACATTATCGAAGGTTGAAGCGTATATAACGATACTTGTGAATCTAATTCAACGGCATGTATTATTGTGCGTAAAAATGACTAGTTCACCAACTCCTGTGATTTTATTACAACAGAATGTGTTGTGACACTAAGGTAAGAATCGAACGGCGATGCTTTAAAAGTCATTTGTAGCCTAATTAGGTTTTATTAATGGAACTCCATTTAAATAGTAGGCGTATATCTGTCGTCCTAACATATTCGAAAATATTAACCTCATATGGTATATTGTGCTGTAACTGCAAATTAATTAATATTCATCTTTGCCTCTAGAAGCTATTGGCAAAGATAAACTAAATATGGCAACAAATATATATGACGTACTATTTATGGTTAGTAATTATTCTCGTGGAATTTAATTAATATGGAAATGAAGTAATGTATATTTCTATAACCATGAATAATTCAGCGGTAAACCACTATAGTTAACCAAGACGATATAAACACGAAACTTGACAAACTCAAAACATAATAGTTCCAATTACCACCTATTAGTAGTAGGTATACGATTGTAATAAAGCATTGTCAAAATAATGACATCGCTAATTAGCAAACAGATGTGACAATGTCGCATTGCCTAAAATTATGATCTGCAATTGTGCGCTTTTAAGATTGAGCTTCAATTCTGCTTGCGTAAAGAAAAGGTCACAACAGTGATAAGTCAAAAACGAAAATGAAGTTAGACCAACATCCATAAAACGTTAGCAGAATTTGCTTTATTTTGCTTAGTGCTCATCACAGTTTCAGACCCTAGTAAGGTTTGAAAAATATCTTGTACAGTCTAGTGAACTGCACCATGTTCAATAGAATTCGAATTTGGATGTCACATTGCAGTCATAATTACGAAAATTTTGAAATTTCATGTACACGGTATATAAACCTTAAATTTCAGTTTTGGTCACAGCCGTCAGGCTGTCACATTGGTTTCGCTTTGGAGAGAATGTGCGTTCAAATATTAATACAATGTACAGCTGCTTTTAAAACGATATTTCTTAAATTTAGCCGATGAAGTTCGCTCACGAATAGAAAACAGTTTACGGAAAAGTTCTTGAAATTATTTCTGCGCAATCGTAACGCGAATATACTAAAACGGATGACGACTGTAACAGATTTACCGCGTTCACACAGTCTGTTAAGAAACTTTGAATTTTAACGCAGTATAAGCAACGTCATATCTATCTGATATAATGAACATTTAAACAATCCAGTTTGATGCGTGGTTGGATTTGCCGTGGTAGGACAGATACAACAAAATTAAAGCAGAAACTGATTTTGTTGGTGAAATATATTCAAATACAGTCATGGATTTTATTTCCATTGCAATACAGATGTATGATGTCGAAATGAAACAATCACGTCTCGGCAAAAGGTATTTATCATTTCAATACTCTTATTTCTACATGTGAATACCGCACACATAAGCAGATATTTCGCGGAAGTGTTTGTTGCAATCACATATTTCCTTCAGTATGTTAATAGCTTTTGAGCTCCACATGAGAAGTAAATGGAATAAAACAATCATATAGTCGTATAAAATCTATTATACGTTTCGCGAAGGTAAATAGTTGTAAAGGATAATGTTGCTAATTAATGAATATGAAATTTATTTGTTTGAGCTGAACTAAAACTGAAAGAAGACTATATCAAGCTTTGTAGTTAAATCTTAATGCATAAAAATTTGTTACGAACTGCATAGAAAGAAAACAAATTTCGAACACATTCTCGGGTAATAGGCTGTTTGCAATTATTTGTTAGTTTAAACTTAGACATATGCTGTTTTAAATAGACACATGTTTTTAATAAACATTCGAATTGGTAATGTTTGCTTGCAATTTTACAATTTCGCATTATTTATATGTAAAACCAACAATAGAACCATTTAAAACGAGTCCTAATATGTAACTGATTCTCGTAGAATCATAACGATACAAAATCCCTGTGAGCATATTATTGTAAGAATATAACGTAGGAACAAGTAAATAGCTCTTCTTCTAAATTTATGTTGTATAAAATATTAGCGAAGTGATATCTTAAGTTGAAACATTAGACGTACGATGTTTAGAAAAGCTGATATATTCAATGTGACACAACCAGGCTGTTAATTGCACATCCTTGGCTGTCATTGAAAATGATGTAAATTGCTCAATAACGTGGGTACGCACATTCTTTGTACAAATAACTACTTTAATTCGTAGTTAAACCATCGAACGGAATGTGAATATAGATATCTGTTGAATTTTCGTTTTGATATTTGTAATATTACCGCTGTGACTTATGCTACATGAAACCAAAATGAAGCCTTGAAAAATGACGGTAATCTAGCGTTCATACTGTTCGACAACATAACTTCTTACTAAATATTTATTTGTTTTAAATATTGAACGTTTTGCCGAAATACCAACATTTAGTATAGCATCACATACAGTATATACTGAAATATACAAATGTCCTACTCGGTTGAAGGTATCAATGTGTCTGCTTAATTTTGTCGTATATAGTATTTATTATGCGGTGAATCCAAAGATGTATAAAGCTTAATTGTTAATAAACGCCATAAAAATATTTAATAAAATAATTTTTTTATCAGACATTCCGAACGTGGCAAATCTGATACAATAGCGAGCAGTTTTGTTAAATTCAAGTATCTATCTGGGTTCTGTTTTGATCACTATGCAAACAATCCACACGTTTGTCGTACACTACTTAGAGAGCAGACTTCAACGGTTGAGTTTGAAAAGCCATCGTCTTCAATACAACTCAGATGTGCATTTTATTCATACCGTAGTGCACATACCGAAAAAAGCCGAAACTAATCTCACAGCCGGTCGGGCATGCCACAAGCTTTAGTTGTAGCATCTGCATAACATGGTTTTGTCGTGCAATTAGAGATTTGCGTTCAGGGTTGAAAAATTGAAAAATTCAGCTTATACCAACATCTCAATACATATTTTAATAATATAAGATTGCTTGAATATTTGATTTTTCTTTTAACCCAAAATGAAGAGAAGATTCTGTTGTATATAAAACATCCATACTCTATCATGAAACTGTAATATATAGTAACTTGTCTCATCGCCAAGTTGGTCATTTCTCTGAGTTGAATATGTGACTTAGAGAGACGTACATAGCTAATACTGAACAGCAGCTTACACAATGAGTCGGATATCAGCCACATTACTTTGCTTCGATAGTGGAGAGGGTACAGCATCTTGCGCGTTTTGGACTCACAATAAAGGATGAAAAGCTTCAAAACATTAAACCAATACCACCAATATATACTTGAGCGGTTGCAGAGATACTGCTGTTTTTGTGTACTTTTGGTATCACGAGCTCATTAAAATCTCCATTGGACCCAAACCCTGCATTCGTAGACAGCTCTATATCGAAGCAGTATTATAGTCTTATATAGGTTTTTGCCTAATTTGGCTTAGATAGTTGCACCACTTGTCGAGTTACTGTCCGTAAGATATTTTGTCGGAACCATTTTTGACCCGATCCGAGTTCGTTCGCCCCACTTTTACGGCCGGAAAGAATTGGAATCCGTTTACTCGTTTACGTAAACGGCACAAATAGAGATTTTAAGCTGTCACACGACTCAATTGTCCTAGACAAGCTTGACTTTCCAAAAAACCAGAAACGGAAACCATCGAAATTTACTACTCTGGCCAGTGAGAATTCTTTGCTACGCTAGTTTCACTCACTACACTCAGAATTCAAATAGCTGCATCAGCACCCAAATACGTATTTCAATATTACTTAGTGCTACAACTAATTACAAGAAGATGTACCAACAACTAAGACGACTAAAATTTAAGGTTGTTTTAAGTTAGGGTGTCAAATCGGATCGGTTTTTGGTTTTTCAGATTAGAAGGAGTTGACTTAAGTAGCCTTGCTAATAGAGTTTGACCTAAAATGCCTAGCCTAGCGTCTTCCGAATAATTTAGGCCCAAAATCATATGTGCCAAAAATGTTTCAAATCGCACTCATGGTAGGTTTCAAGATATGGTTACGCCCTGTTTAACATTTCTTCCGCAAAATTGAGTTTATTATTCTCAATTGACTGTCTCACAAAAAGCATTTATAATCATAGAACTAATGCAATAGACAAAATTATGTACCATAAGTACAAAAAACAGTTTTGTTTTTGGTAAACAGTCCGAAAATTTGGAGAGGAAATTTTCTTAAGTGAAATAAGTTTAACTAGTCCAGATATATAGCTGCTGATATCAATACTATAACACAAAGATTTAGCATACTTTTGTTGTGCCCAGACCATTAGTGATAACGGTTTCTTTTGCCGAAGTAAGGTGTGAATAAGAAACTGACAGAAACCGCTTGTTTAAAAAAGCTTGTGTAGTATCAAGTAACTCACACCAGATATATCACCTGCATTGCAAGACCAGGCTGCAAGTAATTTAAATAGGAACATATTATGTTGCAAATTTAAAAACCCGACGTAGTATAATTTTATGGTTGAATTGGCTTTTGTGTGAGATAAATGACAGAAAAATGAGCAAATGGACGAAAAATGAAAGCTGGAACAATTATATAGACTGTTAGCGGCGGTACGTAAAATGATTTTTTTTACATTTAAACGTAAAACTGAAATGGTTTCGTTTAAGGCCTTTGAGAAAATAGTTAGTTGCAAGCAGGAAGAGGAACATTTGGTAGTACAGCTGCAAGCTTTATATTAGAATATTCGTACAGTGAGTTGAAAATGTCAACTGAATGACATAGTTTATCCTGATAGACGAAAGTGATATGTATACGCGGCGGTTCGCAAAACAACAACATTAAATCTTAGCCTAAGCTCGAGTACTTACATAATCCATAAACAAACCCTTAGCCTAAGTGTTTGGGCAACCGCCATCTAATAACAGTGCTAAGCTGATTTGTTTCCAGTTACATAAATAACGTTGATAGCGAAAGACACAAAAAAACATATCCCAAAATAATACAAAATGTTGGTCGAAAATTCGATGAAGACATCACTTTCAAATAAATCTGGAGTCGCAACAGGCGATATATGAACTACGTTTATAACCATTCCAAATCCATGTTAAATAAAACATTAGTGCGTTAGCTGACTTATTTTAATTTATATGAATGAACTTATATAAATTACGCCACTTTGTTTTTTATGAGAGAGTGGATTAAAATAGCACACTAGGAATTGCTGTCGTGTTGTGGAAGTCAAAATATTTTGACGTCAGTATGTCATAATTTAAGAGATTCTGAGCTTAGATGTTCCATTCCAAAATAAAATTATAAAACGGTTTTCAAAACATCCTAAAAGTTAGCAATTTAAATAGGAATTAACATTTAGAAAAATAACCACGTGAACGTTAATAACATAATCGATGGTCCACTTTATTTGTCGCAGAAGATTTACTATTTTTCACTGGGCCCTGATTGTACCTGATAATTGCTGGGTATGTGCAATTTGATAAGACGCATAAATTGATATTTATTGGGCACGTTAAATTTCGCTATACAAAAATTTTCAAACTTCTGGGTTATACAAAGCACCCAAAAATTTACTGGCAAATCTCATTTATACTCTTGCGGTTTTGATCGAGAGTAACGATTCACAATTATACTTCTTGTGTAAAATTAGTCCACATATCGCATGTAATTTAAACTTTGTTTGGTCCAACTAAAGTATATATATACATTATTTCGTTATTGCCACAACTTTGGGAGACAAGTACTTAAAGGTACAATATAGATAGTGTGTTGTTATAAGCATCGCTAATTACGGTGCACCAATCACCACAGTTTCCCGATTTCAGTTGTTAAAGCTAATCAGATATCAAAGAAGAATGCCGTTGTTAGTTTATAAACAGATACAGTAATGCTACCAATATTATTTTAGCCACCGTTGAACACGAAGCTATGGGGAATCTATATCAAGAAGCTCGAAATGTTGCAAGTTACTTACCCTATAAATATATGAGAGCGTAAGCACAATTTCAATAAATATCAGTAAATCCAAAAAAGTGTTCAATTTACTTACCCCATAAATATATGACAGCGTCATTACCATTTCTATCAATATCAAGAAACTCGAAAAGTGCGCAATTTACTTACTCCGTATGTATATTAGAGCGACAGTACCATTCCAACCAATACCAGGAGACTCAAAAATGTGTGTAAGTTTCTTACTCCATAAGCATATGAGAGCGTTAGTACCACTTCCATCAGTATCAGCTATGGCATCCTTTGGCCTATTTAACAGTATAAACTATGACCTCATTAAGGCAGAAACGAATAAGGAACATCAACCAGGCAGATTCATAAATGATCAAGATCTGATCAAGGCTTCTTTAGCTCAAAATGGGTTCGAAAACCAAAAACAAACGACATCTGGAGGCAACAATTTTCAAATGTCGCAATGGACAACGGCTTAACAACAGATTCCACCTGAAACGTAGTCTCCGCATAAGCTGCTCTTATACGTTGAGCTTAGCCGAGTAGCCGTCAAAATCATTTGCAAACCACGTGTCTTGTCCTGATAATGCTATAAACAGTATTTACACGAATCCAGCAAGCGTAACATGCCGAAACAAAAAGCTTTGCAGTATTCACAAAGTACACTCTTCATCGCCAAAATAGAATGTTTTTAAGTGTGTAAATTGAATGATGGAATTTGCAAAAAATAGAAATTCATTTTTACGGAGCTAAGCTGAGTATCAGAGTTTGTTTATACTGTTAGCGTTCAAATTGGTAAATTTTTCAACCTATGTCTAGGTTTGATTTAAGTTGCATGAAAAATTATATTTAGAAAATCAAAAACTTTATCGCAAACTGCGAAATTTAGAACACTACTGTTAAAACTGACGATAATTATATTGTATGATCGAGTATGCGTATGAGCAAAAGTGCATTATGAATATTTTTGCAGAAAAGTATGACACTCGGTACATGTAGTAAAACCCTCTAGGAACCTTGGGGGGGTACTCGATATACCACACCAAAGATACCCGAGAAACGTTGTCCAAATTTTGCCAAAAAACCTTGAGGAAAGACTTAATTCCCTAGTGAATATCGGGGGTGCGCGGTTTGCCGGCATTGCTTGGGCGCAGACGAAATCTGACGACATGATCGTATAATGGAAACTGCAAGGGTGTTCTGAGTGTCATACCCTTCTACAAATTTCTATAAAACACTACTGCTACAAGTGACACAATTGCATCGCGTTCAACAAGCTCCTGCTTCTCAGTGTGTGCATCCAGAAGTAAATACGGCTGATACCTCATGATTCAACGATTATAAAAGGTGAAAACACGAAGGTACAACCACATGAGGGTTAGCTGTTGTGTGAAAATATGTGTTGCGCCGTTGAATATGCGCCGTTAATCCTTGAGCATTTTCATATTTAGTTATGGAAACGCTATTAATGAAAGATTTTTCCTATAAAACCAAGCAAAAACAGAGACACAGCAAAGTATGCGACAATAACAACCGCTGTGACAAGTATAGCGCATGCTAAGCAGTGACAGTACATTACAAGGAAACCAGAAAAATTTTAAAAACTTTCAAACATAAATGTAATGTACCTATCGTTAACCAACCTCATAAATATAATTTTAATGACACCTAGAATTTTAGTTTTCGCAACATTTCATTTGACAAGTGGTATATATTACAAAAACTCATACAACTATTCTGCGACAAATAAAATTATTTTTACAATGAATAGTTTTTTAGATTTGCATATATAATTTAAAATATTTCTAAATAGTTTTATAGGAATATTGCTAATTTTTGGGTGTACCTACTTAATAAACTACTTTTAGAACATTTTTCAGATCTAATAAATGCAAACAAGTTGCTGTGGAACAAAATGTTCTTATAATATTGTAAGCGAGAAATGCATTTGAAGCTGCAGCCTTCGATTAAGATTCCGTATGTTTGGAAATTAAATTCGTATTAAAAGTAAATTTTGTAGAGTCAGACCAGTAACTTAGTTGTATTGCTATTATTTCTAGTGTTTATAGATTATATGCAAAAATTTATATTTAATGTACTTAAATTTTGACAGCTGCCTCTAAACTTTGTATCTAGAGTTATAAATATACATCCAAAGCGAATCATTGAAATCAAATATATTATTCGCATGACTAATTAGAATTGCCTGGCTGAAACGTATTACACTAAAGAATCATTGATTCCACATGTTGTATAGTGTTTAAAAAGGTCAGCCACCTTTCTTTGTTTACATCTACGGTAAGGGAATGCCGCAACCGCATAAGCAGGATAAAGCCACACTAAAAACTATCACGTCAGCTGCGAGTTCGTACGCAATGCCGATTTTATCTGCTATTCTTCCGTATTTCGAATATCTATAGAATATTTGTATAGTATTGTTAATAATTATTCATCTACACAGTATTAAAATGAAGAAAACTAACCATTTCGTGTACACAGAATTGCATTCCACGGAAATTACTTTGAGTTCCTGTTACTATTTCTCATTATAAAGCTATAAATTTACAGTGTTAACTTGGGTTTAAATTTACATCATTACTAAAAGCTGTGTGTAACTAATAGAGATTGTAAAATTTCACACCGCTGCAGTGAGATGCAAGAAGCGTGTATATCAATGTAAATTAAATTACAGTCCATAAAATTCCTTTAACTTGTTCACACATTTCAGCATTATAGTGCAAAGATTTAGGCTGAAACTTATGCTAAGATTTAGGTCATGAATTAAAATTATATGCAAATAGAAGAGTTTGTATAAAATTTAACACCGCCCTGGTCAGATGTATTTAGCTATTTCTGAAACTTCTCTGAAATTTGGAAACAAATAAATTTAGGCGTTGATGCATATAACTGAAATTTGGAAACAAATAAATTTAGTCGTTGATGCATATACCTGAAATTTGGAAACAAATAAATTTAAGCGTTGATGCATATAACTGAAATGTGGAAACAAATAAATTTAGGCATTGATGCATATAACTGAAATTTGGAAACAAATAAATTTAGGCGTTGATGCATATAACTGAAATTTGGAAAAAAATAAATTTAGGCGTTGATGCATATAACTGAAATTTGGAAACAAATAAATTTAGGCGTTGATGCATATAACTGAAATTGTAAAACAAATAAATTTACGCGTTGATGCATATAACTGAAATTTGGAAACAAATAAATTTAGGCGTTGATGCATATAACTGAAATTTGGAAACAAATAAATTTAGGAGTTGATGCATATAACTGAAATTTGGAAACAAATAAATTTAGCCGTTGATGCATATAACTGTAATTTGGAAACAAATAAATTTAGGCGTTGATGCATATAACTGAAATTTGGAAACAAATAAATTTAGGCGTTGATGCATATAACTGAAATTTGGAAACAAATAAATTTAGCCGTTGATGCATATAACTGTAATTTGGAAACAAATAAATTTAGGCGTTGATGCATATAACTGAAATTTGGAAACAAATAAATTTAGGCGTTGATGCATATAACTGAAATTTGGAAACAAATAAATTTAGGCGTTGATACATATAACTGAAATTTGGAAACAAATAAGTTTAGGCGTTGATGCATATAACTGAAATTTGGAAACAAATAAATTTAGGCGTTGATGCATATAACTGAAATTTGGAAACAAATAAATTTAGGCGTTGATGCATATAACTGAAATTTGGAAACAAATAAATTTAGGCGTTGATGCATATAACTGAAATTGTAAAACAAAAATAAATTTATGCGTTGATGCATATAACTGCTGTTTATGCAAGGAGCGAATTGAAATCAAGTATTACACGTATTTAAACAGGCAAATGGTCTGGCGAACGGCCAGTAGACATGTTGGGTTGTATATGACAGCTGGATAACTTTGGGTCTTTTGGCTAAAACATAAGTCATGTCTTAAGTCAATTTCGAACTAGAACTGTTTTACTGAGATTTAACTAAATTTTTATTTTGTAAGTGGAAAAAGCTAGTAAAAATATACAGTCTCAAAAAAAATTTGGTCACTACTATTCTCTTCAACTTGCGGCTTAGCAGCTATGCTTTCTGAGAGTACCACCTACAAAACTTCTCAATAAGGAACGCGTAACAAATCTTTGCCTTAATTTAAATTATAAATCATAAGCTGCAGTTTTTCTTAACACGGCGATGGGTTTCTCGACAGCACAAATATACAATTTGCGGGATAAATTGTTCTCACAATTTAGTAAGCGTGAATTGTGTTTCAACCTACAATTCTGGTAAGGTTTATGTAACCTCATCTGAGAAATAATTTTCACTACTTCAGATAGACTGATTGAAAAAAAATTATTACTAAAATTAGCTTCCAGGGTTTCGTTATACCGAAAAAGTCTATGATATTTAAAAAACTGACAAGATTTAATAAAGTAATATCCATCAAGTTCAACAAATATTTAGGAGCTAATATCTTCATCTGTAGAAAATTTGGTGCTGTTTTTAAAAATCGTACCATCGCTGCTCTGTGGTTTTCCGACAAACTGTTATACCATTTTAATGATAATGAAAACACCTAAAATTTGCATATTTAGTCATTCCAAGCACGTAGTTCTTTTTTTACTTGTGTATGCTTTTTTATATACTACTAATATTGTTTATTATGGCAGATATGAAAATAAATAGTAAACTCTCGCTAACAAAAAATAACAGAGCAGAATTTTTATGCTATAGCAAATACCAACTTTATTGGAAACTATTTTATCGCTGAATAGAAAGTTACAAACAATTTCGTAAGCGCAAAATACAAACGAAGAATACTGGTATACTAATGTACTGTAATAATGTTCATAGTAATCAATATTTATAGTCAGAATTGGAGTGTAACATGACGCGTGAGTAAACTTTCTAAGCCTACATCGGGATCGCCATATTTTCATGTCAGTTCACGATCTCAATCACAAATTTCAGGCCACAAATCACAATTTCCCCTTTTGAACTAGGACACAATTAGCCATAAAAAACATGTAAGCGCGCCATATTCGCAGCCATTATTTTAACGATTCGCATTGAAACTTACTAACTCTGAAAATTCACTACAAGTCCCACTTTTATTTAAGACGGAAACACAACTGTACAATTCCATATTTTATTTGTCGGTCAAAGTACAAGCACGAGCACGAGCATCAGTGGATCCATGTTCGCGTTCGCCAAAATTTTTGAATGCAGATTACAGAATTATAAATGCAAATTTTAGTAAGACTAAATTAGAAATGTTATCCATAAAACAACCTTAGTACACCAACCTAAAGCAGGATACAAAGCATAATTGTTCATATAGTATATGCTAATACGTCGCTAGTGCACAGTTGTTAGATAACATCTGCCATGCTATGAAAACCATCATATAGCGCAACATGGGTTAGGTAGAAGTAGAAATGCGCTGACATTGAATAAAATGTGCATTACTTAAGCTTTTGCATGATGTCTAAAATCAATGGCCATGGACTTATCAGTCAGGTTGTCATGGAATTTTGCTCTATAAAATGAAAATCGAACTTACCTTGACTTCATAAGACTTTCCACGTTTTCCAATATATAAATAAACACATATTATTATAACGATGTATAATCATGAATCTCTATCACTAACCACTGTGTTGATTCCCGACGGCTTCTTTGAGGAAGTTCGCCACACTGACATTATCAGGCGCTTTTATAATCGCTTCCGAGACAGAAATTCGATTTTGATTCGGACCAGCATGGGCGTAAACCGATTTCAGACCGGTGACAAACAAATGGCAATATGTTACATCGCCTGGTTCGCCAAATGTTCTTAGACCCCAAGCACCACCGCTTAGCTCTTCTTCGCTACTAGAACTGATCGAAGCTGCTGCATCTGCGGCATGGTCTGTGGCCGTACTTTGACTAGCTGCTGTAGCTGGTGGGAAATAGTCGGCCTGTCGAACGAAAACTATAGAATTCCATTCGAAACCTTGCGCGATACGCCCAAACAGACCACCAATCTCGGCTTGTCGAAACCCACCGGTTCGTGTAAGGAGTCGGTGTACATCGGCATGGGTTTCGTTGGACGATTTTGTTGCGAAGGGAAACGCAAACCCACCGATCGTTATAAACGGTTTATTCCATTTGTTCGCAATTCGACTTACAGTCGCCACGGAGTAGTCACATACCGGTCCGATAAACAGCGAAGTCCAAGTACCCATCGTGCCGTTGACCACGTCGATGCCGTCGCGTAGGACATCCGACTGCGACAAACAACCTGTTGGCACCGAATATTTATGGAGGCGAACTCGATTAAGGATTCCGCGTCCTGTGATCCCTCCATCGTTAATCCCGTTCACATCGAATCGTTTTGTCGCAAAAGCATGTCGCTCGTTTCTCATTGGGTCAATAACGACGGGCGTTGTTACGTCTTCGAAAGCAACGTCGATGATTGGCTCAACGTTCGCAATCGATGCCATATAACCAGGTTCAGTTGGAAGCATTAAATGAGCAGTTAATTCAAGTAGGTTTGTTCGTTTTCCGCGTTTAATTTTATTATTTCTTGCATTACGTTTATTATCGCCACGTTTATAGTTGTTATTATTATTGCTATTTTTATTATTTCGATTATGTAGTTTGGAATAATTTGACGTTTGATATACTGATCCATGCACGTACCCATCTGACCGAACCTTAGCCGAAGGTACGGATTCACCATAAACCGAACGATCATATATTGTTGCAGTATAAATGCAATAATAAAGCAGCGGCAGTAGCAATTGCAATTTATAGCACATTGCGACAACGACGTGACGTATATACTAGTATTTTCTCAGAGTTAATGGTTGAAATTTTTAAAATAGGACTGATTTGACACAATTTGGAGAACAAGACGAAGCATTTCCATAGTACAAATCAATAAACAGTGAAATACTAATAACAAACATATTCACCAAATACACAAATGACGATGTGCCAAGCACTATTTACAGAATTATATCGATTAAGTTGTAAAATCGTTTAATTAAATATTAGCTGCAAAAATGGAGAAGAAAAAATGTGTGATTAGTTAGATGAATTACATTAAGATTTTTGGCTTTCGTATATCATAGTCTGGACAATACGAACATAATATAATGAAGTGATACAGTTATTATAACAAATTTTGGGTCAAGCTTATTGTCAATAATTTATATCGGTTCAGTCATTACCAGGCTAAAGGACAATACCGTACAACTAAACTTATCCTACTTTTTAATGAAATAATATTTGTTGGACACGTTCTCCGCGGTATGGCAAGAACGACAAAAAAACGATCGATAAAAAATATATACACGTCGTTGTACGACTAGATCCGAATATTAATTACAACCACTAACATTAAGTATTAATAGTTTCCAATAAAGCCAAAAACAATCTGAGTAGCGAATTTTTACGAAAATTTTGTATTTAAAAGATGTGCAAAAAGTGCTTATATTTTTAAACAAATATATTTTATAGAATCACAATTATCTTAACCTCTGTACATACGGAACCGTAATGCTTCAGTTGATCGTATAAAACTGTTTGCCGATATCAGATTGTGCTCGCAAATTTTTCGTTATATCTTATTATTCAGTGTAATTTTAGGATTACATAATGTTCTAGGTTTATATTTGTAGCACCGAAATTAGGCAATGTATTCCCAAAGTTCTGAAAGGGTAAACCTTATTTCGACTCGGCTTAGCATGAAACTCTTGTTAACGTAATATAAAAATTTAAGGATAAAATCAAAAATCAATTCGTGAACTAAAATTATCTATAGAATTTTACTTTAGGCACACGCAGTGCGCCAAGGAATTTTTAAAATAATGCAAGCCTTATAACTATCAAATCATTTTGATATATTTTAGGCTGGCACTGCAACCAATTAGCTCCGTTTCATTAAAATTTTCTCGCAAAATCACATTACTAAGGATGAGCTCATTCGTTCAAACTTTTAGTTAAAAATTTGAACTCAACATTTTACCAAATTTTGGTCAAAATTTGAGAGCGTATTTTTGCATTTTAAGAAAATTTAAATGTCTGAACACTATTCAAATTTTTCTAGCATATTAGTTTAGCCAAGTACGACTTTGAAATATTTTGCAGTCAAAAATTATCAAACATCGCTAAAATATTTGGAGAATCATGATCTGCCAGATTTATTCATTACAAATTACAGCCACGTTTTGATCAGAGTTTGAGCTAAAATTTTTTGAATGTGCGTACCAATTTTGTTGCAAGGTTACAGTCAATATCTCAGCCATTTTTTCAAAGCTGCAATAACGCAAATTTTCGAATGCCGAAATTTGAACCATAAATTTTTAGACTGAAAATGTAAAAATTATTTTATGCAACAGAATAGGATTGCTGCACTAACGACTGCAATCTTATTCAATCGAATGTAATTGGGAACAAAGTTATTTTTCTGCCCTCACAGGCTTAGAATGTTTACTGCGCTTTTTGCAATGGTACAGTTTAAATAATAAATGACCTTCCTAACCTTGCCGACATTATTCTGACAACGAACTACAATACATGGTTTCAAAACGCAGATACAAACTTTGACAATGGGGCAAAACGAACCAATAATTATAAATACACATTTACGATATATTCTACGGCTATATGCATATATATGTATGTATAATCTCTAGTATATATTTGCAGATGTATATATGAACATATTCATAGTAGATATTTATAGGGAAGTTTAGTCTTGCACTGTTTAAGGATCATATTCTTTAATCTATATATACTTACCTCTGTCTCTGAGACTCCTTCTTTTAGCAATTATGAGCAAATTTATTTTCGTGCATTTGTATATACATGTATATATTTCGTGGCCATCCAGCCCCAATTAGAACCATTCACATTATACCCTAAGCCGACGGGCCTTATAAATTATATGTATAACAATATACACTGTGTGTATTAGTTGCCTAAAGTACATCGGGGGGTACGCGGAATGGCGATGCTCTGTAAGAACTGCTGTGCCACAGCGGATAAACAGGTCGATGGTAACGAAATGTAATGTGCATATAAAAAAATAAGCAAAAATAAACGATAATTTGCCCGTAATTGATAAAATTTGTCGTAACTTGACAATATTACATAAATCTTTCAGCGGGTCTAAACACTATGAAAAATTAATGATTTCTCTCTCTCTCTCTCTCTCTCTCTACATATATATATATATATATTTATATATATCTATATATATATATATATATATATTCACGTTCATGTATTACTCTGTGAATGGCTATATATTGAAAGACGGTCATGAGTTCCTTCCGCGGCATATCGCAAATGACTCACCGCAGAATTTTGCTATCCGCAGGGATTACAAACTGAAAATTATATCCAGAGTTAAAATCAATATCCATGAACATATAGTAAGCTGTCGTGCTGCTGTGCCTTGGTTCTTAAATTTGATGTTAAAAGTAATGAATGTTAACCAGATATCTTTATTATTGGTAATGGGGCCGGAATTATTGTCATATACGAAGATATTAAAACAGACTCGTGAGTTATTTTCGCGGTATACCACAAATAGCTCACCTCCGGAATTTTTATGATCAACAGTAATTACAGACTGGAAATCATGTTCAGAAGCAAAATCCATGTCCATTAATGTACTGTGTAATATAATGTATACTGTCGAACTGCTGTGTCCTGAACTTCGTTCAAAATTTAAAGCTACAAGCAATGTGTACTAACCAGATATTTATTTTATTGGTAAAAGTGCTGGATTTGTGTCAACTCCGAAAATCTAAGCAGAGAACGTTCCATGTGTAAACGTCAATTTCCGTGTGTTTGTGCTAACTTAAATTAACAATTTTTAGACATTATTGAAGGAACGCAGTTGCAGTTAAATGAAGAGTGCTAGGCGTGAGACTAATCATGAAACCTCAAAAGGTCAAATTATTAAAAAAAACGAGACACCTTAGTCCAGGATGCTGACCAGTAAGAATTTAGTAACACAAAATTTCTTTTGTTAACACCCGAAGTCCATATTTGACAGTGGCTACAAAACTGACGAGGTATCCAGACTGCCCGACCTACCTCACTGAGGTTTGTTTCTGAGCGATTTGAATATTTTTGCATTTAGGTAAAACGCTGTAGAGCTCGTAGGGTTAATTTCGGGAGGAATGCCAGTTCTCGTGACGAGTGAATAATTGTCAGAACATTAAGTCACAACTTTATATTTTTTGATCGTGTATTAAATTCACCAAAAGCGCTCACCTATTTGATATTTATATAATATAATATATAAGTAATATATTCATATATCACTAGTGTCGATAAGAGATAGCGGGATTACCCGTGATGGTGGGACCCTCCTACGACATATTTAACTTCTTCAGAGGCCCCACACCTCCCCTCCTCGAAAACAGAATTTAACAATTATGGGTGTTATCGTTTACAATTTCCATAAATTTTTCATATGTATATAATAATTCGTTATACCACTAAACTTTTTTGTAGCTGCTGAATATATATAGATAATTTTGTAAAAATTTACTCCACTTGCCGCAAGCTCACCCCCGTCAGGCATCTATGCTGGAAACCCACCTCTATGCTTCCACCTCTATGCCTCACTCACGTCACCCCCACCTCTATGCTCCCACCTCTATGCCTCCCTCAAGTCACCCCCACCTCTATGCTCCCACCTCTATGTATCCCTCACGTCACCACCACCTCTATGCAGGAACCCCACCTCTATACCTCCCTCACGTCACCCTACCTCTATGCTGGAACCCCCACCTCTATGCCTCCCTCACGTCACCACCACCTCTATGCAGGAACCCCACCTCTATACCTCCCTCACGTCACCCTACCTCTATGCTGGAACCCCCACCTCTATGCCTCCCTCACGTCACCCCCACCTCTATGCTCCCACCTCTATGCCTCCCTCACGTCACCCCCACCTCTATGCTCCCACCTCTATGCCTCCCTCACGTCACCCCCACCTCTATGCCTCCCTCTCGTCAACCCCACCTCTATGCTCCCACCTCTATGCCTCCCTCAAGTCACCCTCACCTCTATGCTCCCACCTCTATGTATCCCTCACGTCACCCCCACCTCTATGCTGGAACCCCCGCCTCTATGCCTCCTTCACATCACCCCTCCTCTATGCTGGAACCTCCACCTCTATGCTCCCACCTCTATGTCTCCCTCACGTTACCCACACCTCTATGCTGGAACCATCAACCCCCATAACTCATTAAGCTTAGCCGAGAACATATATTAATATTATGTGATACATATATCATAGGTGCTTGCATAGAATATAATAGCTAATAACACTGTTGATAATGTGACAGTTGGTCATAATTAGTTTGCAAAAAATCAAGCAATCATCAATATATAGGCTACAACAACCAATTCATTGCTCGGCTGTTCAGCTTTGTCGGCTGAAATAGCTAATTACCTTGCATCAACACTTATGGCTCTATGTTATCTTACAAGTATGCGATATCAAAACTAAATGTCTGGTATAATGATTATCTAAGCATTATAATTGTTTTTAGATCTACACCTTCTGCTTATATATAGTTAAGACAGGTCGTAATGTGTTAAAGGTATGATATATAGATTTAGGCAATATCAAAAAAAGAATGGAATGAATATTCTTTAAAAGGAAGATATACAGGATTCAATTATATGTAAGCTAGCGCCCAGTTTTTAGTGATTTTTATTACTATTTTATGAATGTAGCATATTACTGTGATAGTTACAAGTGGAACTTATTACATCGCGTACCTATATCAAATCAATTGCTTTTGAACGAAGCATAAGACTGCTTACGTTACATTAAACGATTTCATAGTAGTAATATACCTTATTGAAAATTAGTACATTCATTACATTTATTACAAAACGTATATATGTTTGTAGCAGTACAAGTGCGTACCCGTGTGGGTGGAGGCACCGGGTAATACCCCCTCCAACCTAAATCAGGCAATGACAATCCGGCGGTGTTTGAGTATTTGACAAGTTTCACACCTCGAAATTTAACAAAGTTTGTTGTAAATGCTGAATTCGGACCCTCACAAAAGTAAATCCTAAATTTAATCTTCCACAAGTCTAAATATCTTTGCACGTCCCTGCAGTGCAATAGTTGCTAAGTTAAAGTTAAGCCTCATGTAATGTTCCAGAGAAATACAAAAACAGTCGGGCTGACGCTCCGAGACTTAATATGTAAAACTTGTTTTGAAAACATTTTTTCCAACATAAACAATTACTTTTAACTATTGCAGATTTCAAGAATTCCTAGTATATTTGTTATTAATTTGAATAAGCGGCTATCAATTCAACTGTTCTCTCGTGTCCTGTGCGCTCGACATCTGTTTCGAATGTCCGAAATGTTTCGTACAAAAAACGTACAATACAGTACCAACAAATTTCACGTAACACTTAACAGTGTTATTTGACCCTATTTGTGCCGGATTTGCTTCATAGAGTTCGTAGGACATATACTTACGGACAAATTTAGCCGACAAGCGCCACAGAATGTTAACCCTTCCTGGACGGATGAGTTTAGGAGGCTACTTCCTTAGTTTTTGTTTGTAATTTTGCAACAATATGTACTAGGGTGCAGTCCATCCTATAGAATTTTTAGCTCATTAGCAAGGCCTATCGGGTCTAGTTTATAAATTTTTAATTTTGATTTAGTCTTGAGGAATAGGGCCAAGGGCACCGCAGGCACTCCTCAGTCTGGAGAGGAGTAGCACATTTCAGATTCCTGGCTATACGAATTTCACAACCTCTGTTCTTCAACCGACTGAAGGTAAGTCTGGTAGGCCTCCTCTCCACTCATCACATATATGTAAAATGTGCGATAATGATGACAATTGCATCCTGTGGGCAGATCTAGTGTTATAAGGATAGAAATATGGAATCCAAAACACATTATCTTGTCCAGCTGGTGGGTGCATCTACCAATGACATTGTATACACATTGTTTAGGACTCAATTTAATTGAATCACATTATATACGTTACATTTACGTATGAAATGGGTATAATAAGTCCGATTAATATGTAAGTTTCGTTTTTAAATCATAAGAAAATGTGTCCTAATATCCGCTTTACTTAATCTTTAACCCTTGCGGATGTTTTGACCAGTTTTTGCCTCGAATAGCTTTTCAAAAACTTTTATACGCAGATTATTTTCTTAATGAGTAGTAGAGTAGCAAAACATAGCACCATTTTCTGGAAGTGAGACATATGCGTCACGAAGCAGCTTTTATAAAAGGGACCTCGCTGAACCCCCTTATTGTGGGGCGTAACCTGAAAAGCTCAGTCGTACGGGGGTTAATAGATATTGGTGTTTGGCGGCAACTGATTTTCCTATGCTAATCGCTAAGCACAAATACGGAATGCCTAAGCTATTAAGTGTTGTAGTAGCTGATGACTAAGTGTCATAATCTAAGGCATGGTCGCTTGCTCGGACACATTCAATTCAAATTAGATGTATATATATAAAAGAGCAAGCAAAGAGTTCATAAATCTTTTCAAGTCATTCCCAGAACAACTACTTGTGACGTAGTAAATTTACCAAGTTCTATATGACAACTACTGGCCATGTATGCTAGCAGCTTTTGGTGCGAGTCAACTTGCTAGTTCATGTTCTAACAGTTCCGGTCCACCTATTATAGGCAGCGTGACAGTACGCAATTTCCTTCCGCACATGTGTTTGTCGTGCACCTTATTATATTATGTATTATACATGTGAAAATAAATTTCTGTCATATACAGTACACGCACTAATGTATCTGATTGTATGGTTTTACCGGATTTTACATATCAATCATGGCCGGATGCACCACAGAGGTCTGGCGAGAAGTAATGCACGATAGATGATATACTCCAGCGCAATGCACTGAATCAAGCGGTATGACTATACTGCAAATATAAATTGACACCTTATCAATGGATGGTCACACAGTGGCACTAGCAAGCGCAATTCAAAGCTATGATCGAAGAAGTTTGTGCTCGCGTTCTGACAATGAGTTCCGACCATATACAGCTGTTAGGACTAAGCATATGACTTGTTCGTAAAGCATAAGTCTCGCTGCATAATAAATATTGCGTGCGAACTGTTACAGCAACGGAGCAGACAAAATGTACACTGGTGTTGTTATTCAATGATTTGGATTTTGTACGAATAATAATGAAGAACTATTTATGAAGCGAAAATAGTTGGATTTATGCAAATTCCTTTCTTTATTAGGATTCTGAACTTATCTTGGTTTTCTCTTACGGTCTCAGCACTGCAGTTGCAACTCAAGGTCTTCGATGTTCATGCAAACCGAAATGGGATGCATACCGCAGAGTCCCTGAAAACACGTTTTGATTATTTTTTTAATTTCTGGGTTGTTGAGTGTGGAAATGCGGTTTTCATATATTGAATTTTTGGGAGCTGTTCACTCTGGAAATCTGGTCCTCGTGTATGGAGTTTTTTTAGTTATATTGCTCTTAAATAAATCGTTTTAGCAGTTCGTATCTTTAATGTTAAAATTAAATTCGAATCCATGGCACTTGCTTTAAGAAGATATTATGTCACTTAAACATTGGCCTTAAAACACTAAAAATGGCTGTAATACAGCAAAGTCATAAGGCGTTATTAATATAGTTAAAGAAAAGAAAGATACTCCAAACAATATGAACGCTTGATCACTTTTAGAATAAAATATGCACATAAAGATCATTTGTGAATTGAGGATTCCATTCGAACACCGAAAAAATTTTATAAACCTAGTTGAAAATTTAACAGCTTTAGAAAATTCATTGGGACCCTGTCAAATTATGTTTATTATATATTGCCAAGGATCCACTTCGAGTTTAGTGAATTGATTAACAACCTGTCAGTTTCCCAATACGGTACTGCTAAATCAAGTTCAGCTGAAATATTATTATTAAGAAGTGAACTGAACTGTGTGGTTTTACCTAGAAGTATATGCTGCAACCCTGGTCCAAGCTATACTGAGTGGTATGCCGTTATATCCTTAAAAGGAGTAAATGGATATGAGGGTTCAGGGAAGCATAGCATAAGGCTCTTATGCGGACATTAGGTTAGGCTAAGTCTGAGGTCGAGGCTTAGTAAATCGAAGACTGAAGCACTTGTAGAACGATTGCTTACACCCCTCAACTTAGCTCTGGCCTCAAGTTTCATGTGTGTTGACGCAAACATTGTTAATTACAAGGCATTGACATTGACATGGCTGAAGCAACGGGACAAACTGTCTTGTGACAAACTAAAAGTCGCAGCTACAGGTTTGGGCGGAGTAATTGTCATGTAGCCTAATTTAAATCTAAAAGGATCTTTAATTAGCCAATAGTTTAAATTTAAACACGGTTATATTAACATAGATATAATTGTTTGGCATTGGTTTCTTTTTCAAACAGCGCTGCACGGCAGCTTTCAGGTAATTCCTCGAAATACAGCTTCGCGCAAATGTGGCTTCAACAGCACAAAAAAGCTATAAAAGAAAACGGTGATATAAGAGTTATTTTTGTAAGATAATATCAATTAATGATTACTGAAAGATTTGTTTTTGTTTAAAAACACAATAGTGCACGCAGGCGAAATATTATTAATGCCGTATTTACTAACCTTGCAGTGTCATAGTTATGATAAAATCACAACGTAACACAATATGCTAGATTCGCTTCCTAGTTAATCTGGCACTGATTGAATTGACACAGTATTATTATTATCTATCTCGAAACTCCGATGTCAGACGTTGAATGATAGAATTTGAAGTGTAGCGAAATTTATTTGCTACGAGTGAAATATTCTTTTGTGCATAGTGGCAACCATGAAATGGCAAAGATGCAGATCCTATTTAAAGTATTAATAAGTCTTAATAGACAGCCTGCTCCAATCCAGAATATACCTACATATCCAATTCCGAGAATACTTACATTTTCAGAGCGTCCAATTAAATACATTATAAACTTTTACTGTAAATGTACAATCTGCTAATTGAAAAAATTACTTCGTATATAATGAGATGATAAATCTTTTGTTTAATGATTCCAAAATATTTCGAACAATATTTTTATTTCAGTGCAATGTTATTGCAATCAGATTTCTTGCGAGGGATTGTTGCTGAAAAAAAACTGGCAAAATATATCTATCCAACAAAGGATTCCGATTGGATGGCAAATGAGAATTTATTCCGCAATAAGTATACTTACAACCTGCATCATCATAACATAGTAGTACCATTCAACTCTTTAACTGCACAATTAGATAAATTTTATCAAGCAGAATTAAAAGATTGTTGCTCGAACTTCAAAATCAGATAGTGATTTTAGACGCACCATAACTGATGTTCAGCTGAAACGAAATTACAAAGAGAAGCTCGAATTCGATAATGTTTAACTTTTCTGAGATTCATGGACAATTATTGTAATGTATTTTTCCTACAGGTGTGTTCTAGAGGCGACAAAGGACGTAATGTTTTACGCCCGACACTGCCCGTAATCTTGACAGGTAAACCCGAAACTGAGCTTGACTGGCTCCAACAAAAACTGAGCAAGCCCGTCCCCTCACGAAAAGCCCGGAATAGCTGATGGCTTATATCTAAAATATTATAGTATTTCTACCGAATTCCAAATATAGTAAAAAGAATTGCAAGGTTGCAAAGTTGTCATTTAAGGAACCTAACGTTGTTTTTACTAGTTTATTATTAATTAATGCTGAAGGATTGATACTGTAAAAATAAATGGGCCAATTAGAATGTTTGATAAATCCTTACAAAAAAACTTAGATTGATTCAACATATATTTAGATAGTTATTACTCATTGAATATTTTGTTCCCTAATACATCTTTTGTCATTTAAAGGAATAGATGACGAGCTTTCATGGAACACAATCGCTTTTAAAGAACAGTTGTTATTTTTATAACAAACTTTCATGTAATATTGTTACGGAATTATTTATAATCAGTGCTATTTAGCCTACAATCATGTCGTTTCCGTCTCCACATATAGAATTGCTAATGTAATAGTGATGCAACTGATTAGCAAAGCCGGTGTATACGCAAATATGAATACTCGCGGGTTGTCGGTATCCAAACCTACCCAATGTTGTCTGCGTTTACAGTTGGTATAATTGGAAAAGCTGGACAGTTCGTTAACTGGGCTCTGCTATATCTAAACTATCTTCTTAGCGGAGAATCTTCTGAAAAATTAACGATTTATTTACTCTAAGCTGGGGTAAAAATGATGACAATCTGATCAATTTCACATTGTCTTAAAGCAGAGAAGCTTCTATTTTCGGGCTGGTGGGGCGGTAGCTTCAAATTTATGTGTACACGACAAATTTATATCTACTTCTGAGAGAAACAATTAGATTTTTTCTATCCAATGCATCAGACGAAAGGATTTATCTGTAACTAGCTGGTAACAGTGAGAAAGAGATTTTCAGGTTCTGGAACTGGTCTTTGGCTACAGCTACATTGGAAAGTTAAAATTTAAACATCAAACTAAAAAATTCCCCTCGGAGGCTGTTGATTTTAGAAAAACCAATTTATCAGCTAATCCGCTTATGCAATTCCATAAACAATAATCAATTCAAGTGCGCAGGGTGCTCAATAGGTGTATATATATTAACATATGTTGAACTTTAAACGGGTCGGTTCATTGTAATTGCGAAGATACTCGAGAAACAAGTTACCGACGGTGTCAAAGATACCATACACAAACACATTATGTAAGGTGGCTAAACCAAAGCTTGGTTACCTGACACCGTATAAATTTGAGAAACGTTATGGCGTTGTCTACACCATACTCTTACCGACACCACACTAGATACGTATAGCATTTTAAAATACTATCAGAAACGCCATGGTGCCCAAGGCACAATATAATGAACGGTATCAGAGACACCTAGGGTGTACAAAACATTCGCGTGGGGATCCTTTATACCGTAAACTTCGAACGCTTATGATGAACCCTTGTATGTTAACAGCATTGTAAGCCACAAGCAAGCCACAAGCCAATTCAGGGTTCTTACTGGTATGCTAGCAGATATCCACAGCGAACACTATAAGAACAAAGCTTCTGTGCTCATCAATGTGAGTTAGTGTAACAATTCGCGAATACACAACAATTTAGCTTCCCGTGCAATTTGTACGTTTGTTTACAATGTATATATACTATGTAATTGTTTTTAAACAAGAATATAACCAAAGGAAATAGAAACACATTTTAACTATTGAAAAACGAAATTTAACACAGCAAAACGTTGACAGTGGGCGATCACCAATGGGCATTTGACACCGTTTGGGAGGTGATTGGGAATTTTACACCATTTACAAAAATGGTGTAAAATTTGACTACGTTATAATTGTTTCACAATTAATTAGCCAAACGAAATAGAAACACTTTTGATTGTTTAAAAATAAGAAAATTTAACACAGTAAAACTATAACATGTGTGCGATTATCTAAAAAATGCATTACTAGATTGTCGGCTTTATCGAACAATGAAGTCTGATTTTTTGTCCAAATACTATTTTACATTACTAATCGGCCTGTTGCAGAGTGCGTAAGAGATGTAATTGGTACAACATATTGACAAAACTATATATGTATATATCGTAAACACTACACATGTATTATTTGACGACTTTAAAAAATATATATCATATAGCAGCTTAAAATAAAAACAATTCTGACAGCTGTAAAAACTCAAGTGAGAATAGTCGTGGTAAAAAGCTGATGCATACAAGCCGAAGCCATCCACTTAATGAAAACAGGAATTGAATGGGATGGTGGTAGCCACTTGATGAAAATATGACACTTTTCTCCACACTTGTTTTAACCATTAATCCGTTCCCGTATAGCGCTTCATATATGATACAGGGCGAATTGTGAAACGATACACTTCTATAATCGTGCGGAGTCCGTTTGCACGTGCGTTGTTATTGGTAGGATGGTGGTAGCCACTTGATGAAAATATGACATTTTTCTCCACACTTGCTTTAACCATTAATCCGTTTCCGTATAGCGCTTCATAGGGCGAATTGTGAAACGATACACGTCTATAATCATGCGGAGTCCGTTTGCACGTGCGTTGTTATTGGCTCGCTTTGGGAGGTTCCATAAGCAACCGAGCAACGGTTCATACATTGCATAGTGGCTAGCTTACAAGGTTGTAAGCTGCGATCCTAGTTCAATCCGCCGCTGCGTCAAAACTTTCTTCAACATTGCACGAAATACAGATTAATTCATGCGGTTAATGGTTAATCTGAATTAAGACTATCTCTCGATTAAAACACGTAACGTTCCAGAGTTTGTCATTATCATTCGTCCATGTCGTTAGGATTAATAACGTGCACAGGTTTATTTGCTAGCTGCCAGGAACGTATCCAGAAATTTCCGGTATGCTAAAACTCGTGAGCAGGTAGCTGTGAAATAGTGCTTCTCGCCGAACGAAAAAATTTTCACGTTTTTTACATCTCGGGTTACGATAACTTCGGTCGTAAACAAGTCTGGCGGGGATATGTCCTTCCATCCTCATGGCTACTTGTATGCTAGTTATTGATTCGACTTCGTGGATCTACTGCGGACGAAATGACCGCGACACCATAGTGTGAGCAGAGCATTGTGGCTTTATTCACACTGGCAGGAGGTAAAACGTCTCGTTATGAAATGGGTATGCCATAACTGCATCTTTTTGTTTACTTGAATTGAAGCGATAAAAAATTCTATAATCAACCACATGAGATGATATTTTGGTATGTAATTTCATGACGTTTAATACTAACGCTACATAGTTATGACTTAGAATATTCAGCATTAAAAACTTGACAAAACACCAAGTTCGAATTATAAAAGGGTATAGTTTTGGATATCAGATTTGAGTCGGTACGGAATTATAGTGCGGGCTGCGAAATCACTATTTTGTTAAAATAGGGTGGTCTGTAAATAAACATGATTAATGAGTAATGTTTTGAGGTCTGTTTCTGGCTGTTTGTGTCATACCTCAATACCTTTTAAGCTTGACTCAGGCTTAAAACATATTGGCGTATATGACAAAAAGGCAGAAAGAGAAGCCCATTTTCTTCAAAGAATATATCATCATCTTTGTCAAGTACGCAAAGCCTCAAATGAAAGTTGGTTGCTTTTAAATTACAAATCGCCACTAGTAACCTTGGGTTCTTGTATGGCCAAGATACTATCTGTTTTCACTTTAATGCTTTTTTCCTGAGTACAAAACGTATTATTGCAAACAAATGTTGGTGGCTTTAAAATAGTGTCTAAAATTTGCATATAAATTAGTTTACCATGTTTTTAGCATTCTGTATTAAAATATTAAAATCTTTATTATTACTGAACTTTTTTAAAGTAAACCAATGTTTCAAATCATCACCGATTCTTAGTTGGTCGCAAAAACTATGTGAGCTGTCTAAATTGCTTTTAATTCGCAATCACGATTCATGATATTATCCGTATCGGCTCGTTTGTACTGATCGCTTATATAGCAAGCCAGCACAAAAATAATTTAATTTACTAACCTCAATAGAAAACAGGAAAAGGCAAAAAAATTACGTTCGAATGAAACGGATCCTATAAAAATATGGCGATTATCTAACGAAAGGTACCACCGACGACATGTTCCAGGTCCAAACCTCTGCGTGTTTTGGTTTCAATAACTTATTGTCAACATAGGTCGGCCAGCTCGTCAGTCAGTCAGTAAAAGAGTCAGTCAGTCTTACAGCCGTTTTGTTTGCCTTTAGTCTTTCCGGAACAAAGAGAACAAAGAGACAATGAAATTTTGAAGCCACATCGACGATAGACGACTGTTTAGATTGAGCTTAGTACCATTATTATTGCAATCAAATCAAATCAAATTGTACAATGCCGAACAAAACAGCAGTTGCAGACCGGGTTGGTTTGATAATAGACAACGGTTCTTTAATGAACAGAAATATACGCATACTTGGTCGTACTATAAACCAATGCACGCAGCGTCCCAATGTATTTCCCGAGTGTAAATAGTGAGTGACGTTTGTAATTAGCATTAATATCCTAAACCAGCAGCTGTGTCTTCTTCATTTGTGCAACGGCGTAGTCGCGTGAAATCTGGCGGTGGATGTTAGGTAGTCGCCGAAACATAAGGTTAAAATTTTGATCAATTCAGAGCGATTATGTCATAAGCTGTCTTAGCAATACGAGCTCACATCACTGGGTTTTAGTTAGTAGAAAATTGTTTATAACCAGATTCTAAACGAAACATTGACAGATGTCAGCAATTTTTTGTTTGATATCTCGTTTACGTACTTTTATGTGTATTGTGCTTAAAATATGTACTTAAATAGTAGTTGGAAAGATTTTAGTAAAAATCGCACCATTCTCGGAGAAATTTTAGTTAAACCGCTCACTCCCTGTCAAAAAATTTTGGATCTGCCTTTGATTTTAACTACGCCATCGCAGTAACAAAAAAACACCCATAAATGCTAAAGTAAGTGGTATACTTAGTGCTGAAAAAGTCATGATTACAGCTTCGCCGCTCTAGGTTTTTTATACATAAGCGAAAACAAACACAGAGCAAGTGGCAAGGCATGGAAAGCTGAAATTAGTTGGCATGGCACTGATGGTGTTTAAAAATTTATGGCCATAAATGTGGCTTTTTTTGCGACTAGAAAACCATTATCTGCTTTTTTATGGGGTACTAAAGAAACTTGGTGTAGAGGCTATCGATAGTACTATTCCAATTAGATAATTACCAACCCAAGCTCACGCGCACTGCGCACGCATATAATATAGCATAATTACAATAAATGTTTTTAACATTATTCAATTTATCAAATATTACAATATCACAAACTGTAATCGCAATATGTATATTTTACAGATATATAATCTGCATTATCCGACATGAATATTTAAAAAATTGAGTGATTTTCGGTTGGGATTACAGTTTTTCCTATCGAAATGTCAGGGTATAAAAAATGCATAATTCGAAATATAATTAGCCGAAAATAATTGAATTAACTCCAATTAATACTATACATACGTGAGTAACCAGAACAGAAATTAACCGGAATGAATGGATTCCGGCGGGCCTCTGACAATAGAGTGCTCTCAGGGTCAAGTCTGACCAGGAGTTCGGGTCAAGTCTGACCTAATAGAGAGCAAATATTTTGTATATCATATATGCATATTTTATATATTAATATAATGTTTTATATATGTATATAATTTACACATATATGTCGTTTCATATACATGTCTGCGTCAGTATTGCTGCATTCCACGACTGACATGAAAAAATACTAGAATTCGCTTAAATTGCAGGTTACGTTGGTCGGAGATAAAAAATGTTTGGGTCAAAATCAAAGATTTATTGCTCGAAGGCGGAGAGTGGGGAGGTGGCTAATATGGTCAGCGGCCGAAAATGAGGGGTAAGTCCTTCCCGTGTAGCTGAGCTCTGAAAAAACAAAATCGCAACTCAAAATGTTAGCCGATACCAGAACCTGGACTTATTCATAAGCTAAAATGAAAATAGTTATTGATGACTTCCTTGTTTGTTTGGGGTGAAGCAGCGATGTTAGCATAGGTTTATTTAACTTTTTCTAATAAGAAATAGTGCGTATTTGGTATAACACTGAACAAACATTTGTCGCATCGGCGGATTGAACGTGGATCGTTAATGCACGGGCATTGTGCGTTAGTTACTATATTATTTAAGAGCTGCTGTAAGATTTTTAAGGAACATCACAAAGTGTTCGAACAGCCATACATGTGCAAACTCACGGTAATCTCAACTACCACACTGTGTCGCATTATACGCGGAATTAATGGGTGTCACTATGCTGGAACAGGTTAAACAGTTAAATATGTTAGTTATAAGTATCTTTGTTGTGGAAGTTCTTTGGCTATATCATTACCAATTCGAAGCGCTGCGAAACGCTATAATTAATATTGTAAAAATGAAATTTATGCATTTCCTCAATCCAGTTGTACATTGAACCCTCGCCTGGGTCTATAGGATTTTGGGGCGGATAGTTATGATCAACGCAATCGTATTTACTTTTCATGAACTTGATTTATAAAGTGCTAGATTTTCACCACTAAGTTTGTCTAATTACAGGTAGTTAACCCATGAACCAATTCAGCGGAATTTTACATCATTCAACTCAGCTCACCAATGCAGTTCCAATGCTCATGAAATTATGCATTTATCGAGAATTTTCTCCGAAAAGTTTGGGTATCTAGTGAAAACCTAAAAAAAATCGAAAATTATTTTGGTCATAAAACTGGTTGAAATGGATATTTTCTGAACCACATCGTCGGATAGAGTCGAATGGCACTGATTATCGCTGTATCTTGAAAATTAAACCATTTTCGAACTGGAGGTATTACCAAAAAGACGGAAGGCCGCTAAGGAAATAGGCAGGTTAACCCAATGAATTGCAGTCTCGAACGTTGCTAATTTAACAGTTAACACTACATCTGCTGATAGCGAATTTCTAGGGCTCATTGTATGGTTTAAAAAAGGAGTTTTATTGAAAAAAATTTGGAAGTATATATAAAAATTAGTTAATAGAATATCGCCACTTCTTGTTGAAGCAATGATTAAAGTTTTTTTATAACTACAGTATCGCTTCAAATTGTGTCTTTTTATCATTAAAATGGTGCAAATTGTGCCATCGTCTGAAAACTTTGGCATTAAAAACCGTGTTAAACTTTGTAATGATAGACGGAAAAACTTAACAAATTTATATGCTGGTAATAACCATCCCTCCTTAATTTATCACAAGTCCCCTACTACTTATGTAGAGCTTGCGACGCCCTTGTTTGAAAATTACCAATTAAAAGAACTTCCGTGCCATGGCACAGGTTCGCCCCAACGATTCTGCTAAAACTCCCATGATATCACAACAATAGCCACACACATTGCCCATATATATAGAAATTAACTACGGTCGTTTCATTTTTCTGTAAACAACTCAATTTGGCCGCAAAATGCTTCGTTAAATATTCATATCCAATGCAAGGTTTCATTCGTTTTGCGAAATCCTGTTCTCAATATATCTAAGTAATCAGTCTTCCATGAAGTAATACAGAATATTCAGCTAATACTGCAAAGCTAATTTATGTATAATACGTGTATATCATATGTATATAAACGTGCGTTAGTGTAGCGGTCCACCCTGAGAAGCGACCGGTTCCGCGCAGACTCCCACGAACACCGTTTACTCACATTCTGTGTAAGAAGCCTCTTCTTTCGTAAGAAGTGTATTGTTTGATTTATGTTAGGAAGATTTTCAGAATGTTTTTCGACAAAATGTGCAATGTCCATGTTTTGAGGCGTCTACAGACCGAAATCAATGACCGCATACAGTAGAGACGTTATCTGGCAGTTTACGAGTGTATATGCTGGATAGCCTAAGAGCCATCAAAGTCTACCGATAATGACCATGGATCCTGTAATACTGTCATTTCTGCGTCCAGCTATCCAGTGCGTCCAGCATTGGCACTAGCACTGTAGGAAGAGTGTTAGGCAACGTCATTCTATAGCGCCGTGGACCATCCGGTAGCACCAGATCATTGAAAGAGCCAATCGAATAAAAAGAGATCACGGACCAATAAAGTTTAGGCTTATAGGTAGGCACAGGTGGTGAAGCTATATAATGTACTTATGGACATGTGTACGTATACTAACGAATATTTCAGTATAAAGGGTCCGTGACACCGTTAGCGTTCTATCGTTGTGAAAAACAACTAAGTGCGGGGTTAGATGGCCAGTATCACCCGACCAACACCTAGGTACGTTATACGATATATAACGCTTAGTAAGCAAAAGCTTAAGGCTTCTATACAATAACGGCATAAAACATGCATTTACCTCCACTGAACGTTTGCGTATATATCAGATATATTACACACTGTTATGAACGCAGATTTCCCAGCGTATACTTGTGACTAAGATAACAATTGACGCCAATATGAGGATCTTAATCTAGAATACCTAGGTATAAGCGAGTGCTTTTTACGTTACGTAATGTTCCGACAAATTTTGCATTTCAGATACGTCGGTGACATTCGAGAGTGCATTTACGAAATAATCCTCGCCGGTAATCGCATTAAAAATATTTTTCTATCGCAGCTACCAGTTTATCTTCAATCGATATCAAATTAAATTAAAATTAATTAACTGCAATGTTGCTGATTCCCAAAACGACATTTATGTAAACATAGCCGCAAGTTTTTGTAAACATCAAAATTGTACATGAACCGAGTATTTAAAAGTCGCGCAAAACATAAGGTGAGTTCTCACGTTGGAACTTTGAATAAAATAGTAAGCTTAAATTCTTCTGAGCTCAAAATTTGATTAAAATTTGACTGCAATTTGTAATTGAAAAATCTAAAAAATCATCATGCTTCAAAATTTAAGCACCAATTTTTAGTTTAAAAATTTAGAAGAATCTAGTCACTGTTCCCGATTGGATGAAGCAATACGCTACAAAAGTACGAACAGTGTTCACGAGTTCAAGTTCACAAAAATGAAAAATTTAGCCAATATTTAAGTTAAAATAATGCTCAAGATTTGATCACAGTTTGAGCTCAAATTATGAGCCCAAAGAAAGAACATGTGCGCGCACGTGAAGTTTTGCTTAAGAGATGATCTAACTAGATGCAATGCCAGAATCGTTGGGTTGATAAACAGGTGCAGTATCGTTTTAAAAATTTGTACCTTACATTATAAAATAAGTGTAGCTAGCTATGTTGTTTAGTACAGCTATTTTCGATAGATGAAGTAACTGTTGAGAAAGATGAATTTTCAAGGTAAATTCAAACCCTTTAGGAGGAAGCTACCAAGTGCTTCTAGCTACAGCTTTCACAATGAGAAATTCCGTTTGGTGGTTATAGCACTTCGGGCAAATAATTCGATCTAACGCAGCAGCAGCGGGCTAGTCAATGGTTGGTGTGAGAAAGGCTTTCTAACCTAACGGTAATTAAACTCAACATTTAAATCAAATACGTTTAAAATTTTATGGATTTTAGAATTCATAATCTAATTTCTGAGTTTCAAAGCCATTTTACTAAATTCCAGAAATACATTGTTTCGCCTGTGAAGGTTCAAATGTTCTTAGAAGTGTAACATTATACATTGGGAATAAGAATTGACGATTAAATACAGTTCCTATTTTTTTTAAATTGTATGTTGCATTTACAACGTCTTTGTAAGCTACATTTTGCAAAATTATAACGAACTGGGCTGGTTCACTTTCCTTCATCTCCCCATATTTTAGCTGTGCTTATGGGCCGTATTACTAAGTTACTACATAGTCTTTGGGGATACAAACAACAGTGGGCTAGCTATTAAGTATATATATATTAATCAAATCATATATTCACTACATTACGTCGAAGTTTACTTCATTCCGTACGATGATGATTGTTATTCATGCAATTGTATAGAACATTATATTAATTGATTGAAAATGCATAAATATTATGGTTAATAATTATAATAATTTATATATTACTTGATATATCGTAAAATAAACAAGTATATATTGTCTAAATATTTATAGTCTTAAAATACTTATCTGAGAGGCAGTTCTTTAGCCGAAAAAATCATCTCTGGAAACCGTCTATACATTTATTATTCTATTGATATTTATATAAACAGTCAGATCGATATGGTATTTATGTAGATAGCCAATGTCTTTGGGTTAAAATTATTAAATGTGACTCAGATAATAAAAAATTGAATTTATTTAAATAAATAAGTGTATATTTTGCCCGGGGATAAATTTTTGTTGTGTGATCTTTGAAGCAATGTAGTGCACACCGCCTTGTCGACTTGACAAACATCATTCGTTGAGGCTAACTGATGAAGGAATGACTCTAGATGTTAATGGAACTTGAATAAGATGAGTTTTGTTAGAACGCGACACAGGCTATTCGCGAAGAATCGGGTTAATACTGTTAATAGGTTTAAAAGTTGTACAATTACATCTGTTTTTAGTCGTGAATTTTGTGAAATCTGGGCGCATTGGCCATTTGTTTTGGGGCCATATAGAAACTACGCAGCGATTAATTTCTGTTTTGCAACGCTATATATTAGTCATATATAGGCATGGCCCGCAGCTAACATTTACTGTGCAAAGAACCTGCTCATTGTGACATGCATTGTGATAGCATGATACATCCCGATCTCAGAGCAATGAATTGCAGCAAAAATATTCTGCAGGAACTGCGTAACAAATTCGCTTAAGTGTTTACATTTTCAATGACCTCATGGTGGTACTAATTAAAGCTGTCACATATAGTAATTAATATGGACAAGCGGTTCCCTGAAAGAAATATTAGGATACTACATATGTTCTCGAGATGAGAGCATAAGGCAAAGTCCATATTTCTTTATAGCCCAAGCTACGAAATTCATCCACTCCGTGTGACAATCCAGAAACATTCAAAAAAGAGCTCAGCACATACGAGCGCCATTGATAATCAGAGGTAGAGTTTCTTTTTGATTAGCGCTAAATCATAAAAAACAAAATGGAGTTCAACAATGAACTCGATTTTGTTGAATCTCGAATTTTTTTTGATAGCAAAACGTTGGAAATTAATAAAATTAACGGAAAACTGTGTTCTCTGACATGCCACTCTGTTCAATTAAACCAGTGTTGAATAGATTCCATAAATCAAATTCTTTATAGGTATTATACTACATTTGATCCAATCTACAGGCATTAATTTTTTACGCAAACATACACGTATTGTACGAACTATAAATTAACGTTTTTGATATATTCATCCTAATATCTAAATAACGGTCTTATTGTTTCTACAGACACACCTCATTAAATACAATAAACATCTGTTAAGCCAGTAAGCACGATGAGGCGTCACCGTTATAACGGCCCCAACGTTTGGAACCTATCTACGTATATAGTGTCAGGCACACTGTCGACAACAAGGTGTCTTAGACACCCCATGTTTTTTATAAAAATATTCAAGAGTAGTTAGCTAGGGCTGTTGTTATTTTCCGCCAGTGTCAACCACATCGTGTAGCTTCGCTGATGCGATGTGACATGTAATCTTGCCAGCATGCGCATGGTTTAGTCTCAAACATCAAAATTTTCAAAGAAATTAGTAATCCAACTAATTAATACACTTCCTTGTCTACCGACGCAGTCCATTACTGTTAAATGACTTGACAATATTAGCCAAGAGTGTGTGCGACACCGTGACCAAAAATTCAGGTGCGAAAGGTGTGTTTTACACCCTCACAAATAGATTTACTGTATTGGTATGACAATGACGGTCTGTACAGCGGGGTCGCGGCCATAGGGTGGAGGGGCAAAAGTTTCAAGCAGTGGGGACATTATAAAGTGAGCGCAGCCTAATTCCGTAATATATATTATTTGAAAAGCCAAAAATATGGAAAAGTAAAAACTGAATACAAGCCTAAGTAAGCAATAAAACAACCGTACATTAATCGCGACAAGATGCGATTCACAAACAAAGACGTTTATACAGTGTCCTCCCGCCCTTTTGCAACTCCAGGAAAAGATTAGTTACAACTAGGTATACCTATTATAGTTTGTGGAAAAACTACTAGTAAACATAACAATAATCACGGTAATGTTATATACTGTAATATATGCCATAGTAATAGGGCAACGTGTAAAAGATCTTTAGAGACGCAGCATGACATACCAAAATTTTTTAAAAGAAGTAAATCTAGCAAATGGTACAAAGGATCGATAAGCAGCTGACGGACCGAAATATCGCAAGGTACAGTGTAAACTTAGGACTAATATAAATTATCTGTTCTCATAATGTGCTCTATTGATCGTATTATTTTGGAAACTCTCACTGCAAAAGTCGTTATGGAAAAATCAACCGGCATCATTAAGCGTTTACGTACATAAGACGCATATAAGAAATTAAGCATTAGTGTTGTTATTCCTGCGCCAGAACGGATGTTCTCTAAGCTAGAACACACACTGACTTCAGTTGCTCCACAAAGAAGGTAGTAGCCAGACTTGAGTACTGTTGGTGCTACAAACGCATCGAAGTAACTGTCCGAAGCCAGAAGATGTAATAAACAGATTTGCATAACAATGTACAAGGTGCCTAGATTTTATTACTTAGGTTAATGTCACAGTTATCATTGTTCTCGCATATATTTCAGATACGTTGCCCACCACTACCGCTCCCAAACAAAAATCCTGGGTCCGCCGCTGTTCAGAAACAAACGGAAACATGTTTGATACAGTGGTGTCTTATCTTTAGCTTTCACATAGTTAAAAGTAGTACAAAGCGAAGCTAAGTGACTATATCGTTGCAATAGTATAATGGTTGATCTTTTTTTCAATAAAGCTGTGGATTTAATTAAAAATGCGTATTTTCTATGACCTTTAGTGACTAAAAGCCCAACGGCAGTTGAGATGGAAATTATTTTATCAAACAGTGCAAAAAACTTAAACATTATGGCATGTCTAACTTCGACACTTACACAGCTGTGTATTAACAAAGTTAGTTAACAGTTACTTCAGCGAACATAACTAATAAAACTGACCTAACAATATTATCATTTTAGCATAAAAGTGTATCATAATCTAATTTAGAAATAATTAATGGAGATTTGATTTTCACCGAGCTAATGCTGATAAATATTAGTTCTCCGTAATTCTAAAATTAACATAATGCAGGGCAGCCTCTTAATATTAGATACAAGCAAAAGTAAAGCAAATGATTAAATTTGTGGCAGCAAAATCATGTACTAATATATAGCCCAAATGAATAATCAGAAGCCGTTTCCCCACCTTTTTCTTTTAATTTAAAAAAGTTGACTAAAATTTTTTTCACATTAAAAATAATCAAACCGTTATTGACATATACAATATCAATAACATTGCTAATATTACCAAGAGTCCATGATAAATTTTCGTAGAGGTGATAGATAACATACTCATTTACTTTACCATATCCGAAAATGTGGTTGCCTTTACCTTAACTCAAAATTTGGTTGCCTCTGACGTTCCCCCAACCCCTCCACCAAGGGTTTCAGGGGTACCTCCTCAAGGGTCCCTGGTTAAATATTGGCTTCTCCCTGGGCTCGATATAGTGAAAATCCACAAAATTAATAACCACCAACTGTTAACATAGCAATTTGACTCTTGTTTGAAATAAGGATCCCAGATTAAATTTTAATAAAATTGTAATGAAGGAATGGTAAATATATAGAAAAATTTGTATAAATTCACAAATACATCGCTACCACGCCATATCATACCCTGAATCGTAGCCGCATAACTGAGTTTCGGATTTTCAGCGTACGTAATAACTGACGGCCTGTCAACGCAGGATGCATGGTTTAGCTGCTGAGACATTTAGTTCACACCTTCGTATCAGAGTTGCATCAATAATAATTCAATAGACAAAAATCTAACTTATAAAAGGAAAAAAATGGAAAATTAATAGCAAACAAATAAAAACCGATATAAAAAATAAAATAAAAATAAAATAAATAAAAATAAAATAAATATAAAATAAAAATAAATAAAATTTAAAAATAAAATTGATATATAAGTTCAAAATATAAAAGAAAAATATTTAACAGTAAATTATTAAAAGTAATTTATATAAAATAAAAAATATTTTTCTTTAATATAAAAATGCTAAATTGAGAGCAAAAATATGAAAAAACTGTAAATAATCACAAATAAAAACAAAAAAATAAAATATATAAACGCAAAATATAAAATAACAAAAAATACATAGCATATGAGTATGCATTTCAGAAATTGAACAGCTAAAAACGAACTCAAAGAAGCAAAATCGGATAAACATAAAATTACACGAATAAAAACAAAAAAATATATAATCAGTTTGGTCAAATTTAAGCTCTGATAACAAGTGCAACAGCGACGACTAAACTGCAACAAGCTTAATATGCAAGATATTAGCCATTTGTCACATTATAATAGGTATATAGTTGCAACGGTCCTAGTAATTTAGGGTTATTACTCCCAGCGGTGACTAGTTGCGTTTGCCGAAGCCGATTTTAAATTTGATTTTCATGCAAAAACATCTAATGTTCTTTGTAGCAGTCCGCCGCCGCAAAAAGTTTGTTTCTAGCAGATTGCCGATTTATTACACCGGGTAATCATATTAAACTGCATAATTTAATTTGGTAAATTTGCTTATTTATTACATGACAATCACAACCTTGCGAAGGGCTTAATATAGGCAGGATGGGAACGCTACATGGGGAACTTGAGGGCCATGAAGCAAAGTTTGATGGTGGTGACCCAAGTTTACAACTGCAACAAAGTTTTTTTTCAGTATGATATCGTCATATTACTATGTTGAGTTATCCTGCACAGCACGTAAATGCTCCCCAGTTAAAATTTTCTGGTGGAGTACCCGAATACAGAATGAATTTCCACTAGACATATAGAATGACAATGATATTCAAGGGCGCCCGTACAGTACACTATTTAAAACTGAGTGGGCGGTATGAAAACTTGTGGGAACGCGGACGCCTAACGAAAAGCATGAGGGGTCGCCCACTCGCCCTCTTATTGTATCCCTGTTGACGTTTCGGTGTTAGAGTTTGGGTTTATTTTAGCATTTCGGCAAGTGGTGGGTCGGGTTGAGCCATATTACAAATTGTAAACAGAAACATGATAGCTGACTGACAAAAAGGAGTAGAACATTTTGAGGGCAGGCTAAAACCTCGGGGTCCGCAACGGACCCCCTGACCAATATGGCGGTTATGCACCTGATATGAAATTCAAAATGACTAAAAAAATTTTTCAGTCAAAACTTTCGACATTTACAACCCTTACTACACCACAGGACATATGCGCGAATAGGACTATCCCGTTACCGTACTCATGCAGCCTTTTAAAATGTTTGGAAAACCGGGATTATTCATTAATACAAAAATAGCATACTTTGATTTTAAAACTGCCCTATCCTATGAGTATATATACAATGAAACTCGTTTTCCCTTTGACTCTGATTAAAATTGTTAAATTCCATTAGTTGCAACAGCAAAACAGCCCGTAGCTAACTGTTGTGAGCTATTTTCAAGCTTAAAAGCTAGCAGCTATGACATTCTTTGACACATACGGAATAAAATTGCTATTTTTCCATTCTAGAGTAAACAAGTTATCGTAAGACTAAAAAGGTCAGCACAAAAAAAGTAAATTTCACGTATATCATGAAGCTAACGATGTGATTTGTTTGAAAAATTATTTTACATATATTTAAGGTTTAACACCGGTACTAAATAAACTGTAGCTCAATTAAACTACTAGCAAAATACTGGAGAACAGATAAAATTATACCTTAAACTTATACTTTATTTTGTCATGAAAAATTAAAAGTCTTAAAATATCTAAGCAGAAAGCAACAAATTAACGAATAATTCGTTTTTTTTGCAGTTTTGTATTGTTTAATTTGCAGAAATAACTTTATTTGCTTTCGAAGGTAGTGTATCGAAATCCTTGAAAATATAGCCCTTTTTATTAAAATTATATATATTGTGTTTTTAGAAAAAGTTATTCAAATGTTTTAAACCAGGTTCATGGACCTACCACATTATCATATTATATACCCTATTATACAGATTAGAAATCATGAACATCAAATCCATGAACATCAGTTATAAATTCTCAACTTGTAAGAATTCCTTTTCAAATGGCGTAGTTTAAAAAGAAGACGACTTCATCGCGAAACGTACTACCAACACTTAGCAAAGAGAATTAACTTGCGACTGGCCAAAATTCCAGGAATTATGCAGGTATTGTGTACATTACCATTACAAAAGCGTTCGATACCGTTTTGCATTAAAAGCTCATAAGTGAGCTATTAACCTTACAAGTTACAAATAATGTACTTAAGTGTACTGAATATTATAATTCTCAAAGATTCTTCTGAATTTTTTAAAACGCGTTTTACTGCTAAATATGCAATTTGCTCTGGTCTTCCACAGGATAGTCTTCATTTCAACTTCATTACGGTTATATTTAGATGACATATAATAGATTTTGACTGTGTGAATTGAATGTATTTGCAGATAATGTAAAACTACGCATTAATTAGCATACGTAGATAATAAGTGATATATTTATTATTCCGAGGGATATAAACTTAATAGAGAGACGGTCAATAAGAAACTGAAAACAAACAATAACAACGTGTCAGATTTGATTTTACTGATGTTACACCTAAATTTCGTAAATCCGGTCCGAGAGACAACATACCGGGCTCGATCACATCGGCTGTATCTAAAGTAAAACACCTAGGTATGTCACTTTTCCGGCTAAATTAAAAAAAACATTGTCGAAAGAGAGCATATAGCGCCTATTGAGATGATAACTTGACACTAAAATGTTTCTATAGATCATATACCAACACTATAATTTCGGCTTTTAAATGCTGTGTGCGCCCGGCACATGAATATACTGAAAGTATACCGTTTTACTATATATATATCTGATATTTATATTAGATAGTTTCAACGCAACATTACACGAGAACAGTATTTACTTGTTGTGAACTACACTCAGGAATCTAAACTTTCTAAACCCCTGATTTTAATTACTGAAACCCTTAAATGATGATCTCATGGCGATTATTAAAAGCCTACAAATGGAAACTAAATATTTCCCAATATGCATGAATTGGTTTGTGTGCCGATAATGGCTTGCTTTAATAACTTCGACAAGAGAAAGCCAATAATAACATATCCAACTCAATCATTGCTGTATCGCGAAATATATAAGCCTCAGATTTCTAAACATTCAATAATAAGGCTCTTCTGATTATAACTGTAATTCTTAAGCTTTCAACATGTTTCTAAATCAGTTTAACATTAGTAGGCATCTTCAATTCATAGGCGCCATTAGACATAAATAAGCGATGGTGTTATAACCCCTTTATTGTTTTTATAGTATTACTTAACATCTTTTGTGGATTTCAATGCATTTTGTTTTCCTGATCAATGCTTGTAGAGTCTTGTTATCGTGTGAATTTATCGATTCACTCATAGATTGGAAGTAATGGCTAAGCTCACAATCTATTTGGCAATTAAAACTACCTAAATCACCAACATTTCATTTTATTCTAGCTCCAAGCTGAATTTTCATCTCGAAATAACGCTCAAATATTTGCACATTTAGTACAATTTAACGCTCTTAGTAATTATCAGAGTTCTATCACTGTGCGTAAATTCAATTTCGAGGTACAGAGTCTTAAAGTTTGTTTAAAATAATGGTATTTGTAGTAATTTAGCAACGTTTGATTAACTATTACACAAGCATTCAATACCGAGAAATGTGATAAATAAAATCACATAGTAAGCTGTCGCTTTCTAAAACCGGCTGTATTGGAGTCACAGCAAATGCTTTTCGGTGTAGTATCAAAGTCATTTTCTGGTCAAGTTCAAACGAATATGTATTTCTATGAAGCGGTAAAGTGCGGGATAACGACGACCAGTTTCACGTTTGAATATCAGCAGAAATAATGCTGCACTAACTTGAGGGTAGAACAAAAGTATTAAACATTTACTATAATAATGAAATATACATCTTCCATCATAGATATGAAGCTGCGCAAATGTTTAGATTGCTAACTACTGTCTATGTCGGTAGCTGGGAGTTTTGTCCTTCCGCTAGTAAACGACAAGTGATGAATAACATCATAGATATGAAGCTGCGCAAATGTTTAGATTGCTAACTACTGTCTATGTCGGTAGCTGGGAATTTTGTCCTTCCGCTAGTAAACGACAAGTCATGAATAACATCATAGATATGAAGCTGCGCAAATGTTTAGATTGCTAACTACTGTCTATGTCGGTAGCTGGGAATTTTGTCCTTCCGCTACTAAACGACAAGTTATGAATAACATCATTGATATGAAGCTGCGCAAATGTTTAGATTGCTAACTACTGTCTATGTCGGTAGCTGGGAATTTTGTCCTTCCGCAAGTAAACGACAAGTCATGAATAACATCATAGATATGAAGCTGCGCAAATGTTTAGATTGCTAACTACTGTCTATGTCGGTAGCTGGGAATTTTGTCCTTCCGCTAGTAAACGATAAGTGATGAATAACATCATAGATATGAAGCTGCGCAAATGTTTAGATTGCTAACTACTGTCTATGTCGGTAGCTGGGAATTTTGTCCTTCCGCTAGTAAACGACAAGTGATGAATAACATCGTAGATATGAAGCTGCGCAAATGTTTAGATTGCTAACTACTGTCTATGTCGGTAGCTGGGAATTTTGTCCTTCCGCTAGTAAACGACAAGTGATGAATAACATCATAGATATGAAGCTGCGCAAATGTTTAGATTGCTAACTACTGTCTATGTCGGTAGCTGGGAATTTTGTCCTTACGCTAGTAAACGACAAGTGATGAATAACATCATAGACATGAAGCTGCGCAAATGTTTAGATTGCTAACTACTGTCTATGTCGGTAGCTGGGAATTTTGTCCTTCCGCTACTAAACGACAAGTTATGAATAACATCATAGATATGAAGCTGCGCAAATGTTTAGATTGCTAACTACTGTCTATGTCGGTAGCTGGGAATTTTGTCCTTCCGCTAGTAAACTACAAGTCATGAACAACATCATAGATATGAAGCTGCGCAAACGTTTAGATTGCTAACCACTGTCTATGTCGGTAGCTGGGAATTTTGTCCTTCCGCTAGTAAACGATAAGTGATGAATAACATCATAGATATGAAGCTGCGCAAATGTTTAGATTGCTAACTACTGTCTATGTCGGTAGCTGGGAATTTTGTCCTTCCGCTAGTAAACGACAAGTGATGAATAACATCATAGATATGAAGCTGCGCAAATGTTTAGATTGCTAACTACTGTCTATGTCGGTAGCTGGGAATTTTGTCCTTCCGCTACTAAACGACAAGTGATGAATAATAATTAAACTTTCGATTGTGTGTATCACTTGTGAGGCATGACATTTTAGATGAAATCACTATTAAATTTTAATATTATTACAAGCTCAACAAATTTTTTGTAATCCTCTTTTAGAGGATATTCTGTGAGACAGCGTGAACCAGTCTGTGTCTGTCAAATTCAGATCGAAATATTAGAGAATATCAGCTTTTTCCAGCGATGGACATATATAGTTTCTTTCACAACAAAGGCTTAGTTTTTAGGGTAACCAAAACGTAGCTGACGTTTCACGAGTCATTTAGAAATACATTGAGTTTAAAGTTAATTTAAATTTTAGAACTTTTCTATATGTCTTTACGCTCCAATCAAATTTTCAAGCTTGACATCTACATTGCCTGTAAGGATAAAGGAAATATATATAGATCATGTTCAGCAAGATTTAATATTTTACATTTAACAAGATATAAATATAAAATTAATAAATTATGGAGCGGTGGTTCTGTATTTAGTCATGCAGCTTTCAATCAAAGGGTTAATATATTTTCTATTAGAAAAAATAAACACAATGTTTAGTCATACCAGGCCCGGCGGACTCGCATTGTCAAAATGTTGTCGCGCACGCAATTTATATAAATACGGCTATGAACAAAAGGTTTTACAACTACTTTTGGGTTTCGAAGGCAATAGATTTATATGCTTGTACATGAAATATTTCAAAAAAAGTTTGGAATTGATTTTAGCAGAAACTATTATGATCCGTGCTAGAGTGACAATATATATATTGATTTAGAAATATAGTTTAACGCAAACAATCGCAATGTCCAATTATTAGCAACAAATTCTATTAAACATCATGCTATAATACCATAATTTTTTTTTCAGGTGGCAAAAAATCTCCTTTTCAGCTGAAAGCAAACATAAACGGAATATATTTTCGCTATACATAAACCGATCCATTACCACAATGTCCAAGAAGGTTCTATACGTTATGCTGTATTGCCTGAATGTAAGAAATGTTTTACATAGCTGAAACCACTCTAAACTGCACTCGCTGCCTGTGGTAAGTACTTTCACTCTTGCTGCTGCTATGGGCAAAGTCAGGATGAGGAGCGTAAGCTATTTGCAGGTTTTGCCGTCGTTTAGAAACAAAGCTTTAGCTTGAGCTTTAGCGTAAGCAAGTTGATGGGCGTAATCTATATGCAGGTTTTGCCGTCGTCTATAAACGAAGCCTTTGCTTGAGCTTTAGCGTAAACAAGCTGAGGGACGTAAGCTATGTGCAGATTTTACCGTCGTCCATAAACAAAGCCTTAGCCTGAGCTTTAGCGTAAACAAGCTGAGGGGCGTAAGCTATATGATGGCTTTGACGTCCTCTATAAACGAAGCTTTAGCCTAAGCTTTAGCGTAACCTCGCGCTAATCTGTTCAGTTTTGCATAAGGATACATGACCAACTATGCTGTTACGGAAATGGCTAATATAATGTCAGCCCACTAACTACCGTTAGTCGGCGGGCCGTCATCTTCACTTGAAATTTATTACTAATCCTTTATCAATTTAATATAAACAGTCGATTTCAATATATAATAGCTTTAAATTTGAAAATAGTATTATACCATCAAAAATTTTATTGTCAGATCGGTTTGAATTAATTCGATACGTAAGGATTATGGCTGGCTCAGGCTTCTGGCTATAAATTTCAAGCAAAGCGAAAGATATTTTGTTCTTTTTCTAAACAAAGTTTCTCTATATAATGGGAATGCCGCCGTATAATGTGTACCGTTATATTAATATATACATGCAAATCATTGGGCGTAACTGCAATTGTGTCTGTTTCCATTTGCAGTTATAGAGAAATATAGAGAGGTATATATAATATACCATATATATGGGTAATAGGTTATAAGGAGGAATATATATATATATACGAACATTCCTCATTATAACCTATTATCTATATATATGTTTATCTTGATTGCCTAAAAATGCCGTCTATTTCTCTTTTAGCGTAAACAAAAATTTTCTGAGGAATGATCGCAGTTTGCGATTGTGAAGGTCAATTTCAGTGTTAATTAATGGCAAACATTAACAGATAAAAATTATCTCAGATCAAAATTAGGCTATGGCTTCCTATGTGAGATAGTGGCGTTTAAGCTAAAATATTTTAAAATGCTTTCTCCAGAATAAATACAATAGAAACTTTTCATAACAGCACGGCGGCGATTAACATTTAGGATTTATTGTTAAGCTATTTCGGCAGTCCCATTACTGGTACAAGGACAAAGCTAATCTCCATCTGATCTATTTTCATTGTGTTACTAAAGGATGCCTACGTGAAAATATAATACCTTGTCCATACCTGTTTATAAAAGATAACAATACATAACTGAGGTCAAAGTTGAGATGAATCCGGTTTTTTTGTTGTGATAGCTAATACACAAAGTTATTGGGACATTATTCGTTTTACGAACGTATTTGAAAAAAAAATAATTTAACATAGCTATAATAATATAATATTTTCACAGATAATGAAATATTTAAAAACGATCACGCATGAAACGTATGAAGAGGCGGTGGAATCGTGCAAATGCTGACCAAACTACAGCCGAAAATAAAACATCCAAAAAAAGTTTAAGGTATAGTTTCACTGATCCAGTCATAAATATTAGATGTAAAGCACTTATTCCGTAATTATAAACTTGTGTACTCGAATATGTCATATACATATTTCTTCATTGCATTTAATAAATACAGTCATAAATATATGAAATATCGTTACTTTGGTGCGATACATAAAATATTTATGTACCAATTTCAGCACATTTCTGCATGGCAGGTCATACATTTCAGTTCAAATTGCTCACTAAGAAAATGTATGGTTTTGCTGCAAGGCTTATGTAAAAAGTGCATGATGTTGAGTATATATCAGAGTATAACTCAGCGTTGTGCAACAAACTATATGTTTGTTATGGCTAAAATGATTTCCAGATTGATTATAACTTTAAACAACAGTAGACAATGGGGCATATGACGAAACGTCTGAAAGCAAAATTTGAAGTTAACATAATAGTCCAGAACAACATCTGAAAATGTATATAGAGTCACACGTGCGAGGAGCGTCGCGCGACGAGTGGCCAGGCCCCCACTTTTTAGTTATAAAAAATTAACTAATGAGTTATGTGTATGCAAACCCCTGGCCCCTTAACTGTTTAGCAGCCCTCTCCACTTTTGAAGAGCTTGCCATGCGTCTGACACATGCTGTTGACGGCCCAAGTAATCTTGAGGGGCGGTACTTTATAACGTTAGAAAAAGTACTGATTAGAGCGGGGCGTACAGAGGCAGCAGCCCTCCGACTTGGGCTTAAGCTCAGTGTATGTCTCATAAGGACCTTAGCATGGGCTCAGACTAAGGATTACGCTTATTATATAGAGAAATGCATGACCTGCATTTTATTTAAAGGGGTCTCTTGAACTCTGTGAACGACGGTTTATGTCTGACTTATATCAAAAACAATTCACAAAATTTTGTAAAATATTTTGCATAATAAACGTTTTTGTTATTGTTCTAATTGTTGATGATGTTATTGTTATCAATATATTGCTCGCTGGTCAAAAATCATGCAGTAATAAATTACCAAGGATGACACTAGCGTCAGAGGTGGGACCGGGTGACGCTGGGCGCCTCTGGTCAACCGAAACTAAATTTGCTCCCAAGAAGATATTACGAGATATCTTTGTTTTTCTCAGGTATATTTTAATTATTGGTGTGACCCTTGCGTTAAATAGTCGCCTTTGACCACAGCTCATGTTATTTCAGCAATTTCTGGAAATCACCTTATATCATTTCGCTGAGACGGAATCTTACATACAATTTTGGATTTTTACACGTGATCTTGCGCATCGGTAAAAACCCGATACGAATAGCGTTAATCTGAAGCGTTTGGTAACCGGGCTTGGACACCGGAAAAAACCAACGGAAAAATGGTTTTTTCCGTTTTTTTTTGTTTTTTCCTACCACCCCTCCCCCCCCTCCCGGAAAAAATGGAAAAAAAACTATTTCAGGATTTTGGAGTCGAAAATTGTTGAAAAACCGTTATGAAACAAAATATTACGGCAGTGAGCATTATTGCCATCCGTTTAAACAACCTTGACATTTAAGCACATGATTTATATGGTAGAAATGGCATAACTATATCTTCCAAACATCGACTAAATTTATCATCTTAGCATAAAGCGTAGCTTGTTTCCTCTACCGCATCAGAAACTTTTGCCCGATGGTAAAGTTAAATTTAAGTGCTCTTAAGTTAAATAGGCGTGGTACTGAATAGAGTCATGGGATTTGTATTAAGCATATAAAAGCAGTAAACTAAGAATATGGCCAGACACACATGATGACAGGAGGATATGGGACGGAGGTTGGTTACCCATAAGCACCCCCCAAAACAAACAAACCAAAAACCTCGGGGTTATATAAACATAGGTGGTTGCCCACCATCCCGCTCCCCGCACTGGTCCGTTTACCCGCTGGGACAGAAATTACTGTGCATTGGCATTTAAGAAAGGAATTCTACTACAGGTTCTGTCTCCACCGGCGTGACCTTTCTACCAATATTAATAAGATGAAGACGTGAGAGATGCTTTGCAGTATATATAATATACCAGCAGCGTTTTAACATGTTTTTGCGCAAACACCAAGTTGTAAAATTGGAAAATACGAGTTTACGGTTGCCTATGAAGTTCTTTCGCAATTAATTCGAACCAAATAACTACACGTACTCCTCCTATCGATATGGCGACCTTGTGGTTTTCGCATAACGCTGCCCTTTGGAAAAACGCTGCACTGTGCGGTTGCAAATTCTATGTGCCGACATTGCAGTTTTAGACCTTTTTCAGTAATTAAGGCATTAATAATCAAAAACGGGATTCAATTTCGCATAAAACTGTGTCGCCTGCCAGTTTTCGCCGAACAGTAAAACTTTGACTTTTTTTCCGTTGTTTTTCCATTTTTCCCGGAAAAAAGCAGGTCCGACTTTTTCCCGGAAAAAACCTACCCTGTTGGTAACAGTGCCACTTACGAAAATGTTTTCATGGTCCATAATGCTTCTATATAATTCAACTCCTTTACGCAGCTCTCGGACGATTGTGTCTGCTAAGATGTAAATGTAAAATGTAAAAAAATGTAAAAGACTATAAGTTATAAATTACTACAAAGGAATACTCATTTCACGTTGAAATTATGTTATACGTCGTCAGAAATATTGCTGGTATGGCGTGTCTAATCTCGAGATAAATTGTTGGTAACAGTGCCACTTACGAAAATGTTTTCATGGTCCATAATGCTTCTATAGAATTCAACTCCTTTACGCAGCTCCCGGTCGATTGTGTGATGAAAAAAAATGTAAAAGACTGCTAAGATATAAATATAATAAGGGGATACTCATTTCCGTTGAAATTATGTAACGTCTCAATGCTGGTATGGCGTGTCTAATCTCGAGATAAATTGTGGTAAAAGTGCCACTTCGAAATGTTTTCTGGTCCATAATGCTTCTATAAATTCACTCCTTTCCACAGCTCCCGGTCGTGTTTGTGTGTTAATTCTGCTAGATGTATGTATGGGGACTATAGGGCGTCATAAATTACTACAAAGGAATACTCATTTCACGTTGAAATTATGTTATACGTCGTCAGAAATATTGCTGGTATGGCGTGTCTAATCTCGAGATAAATGCAGGCCACTATTATTTTGCAATGCTCGTGGCATCACTGGGGGCAGGCAAAGGATTACTCCTAGCCCACCCATAGCAAATCAACTCAGCACGAGATTATGAAAAATTTTATTTTTGGTAGTTATACTTTAATTATTAGAGAACTCCGGTGTTCGCGTATATTCCCCCTCGGACCGCAAACATATGGTGCTGAGCCAGTATTATGAGTATTGAAAGGAGATCCGAACCGCACTGTAAATGTGGTAGTGTGTACATTTGCTTGATACCATTTCAGCGTGATTTGACGCGAAGTACGTATCTTTTCAAAGTTTAAGAACAACAGATCATAAAATGATGTAGTGGTCGACGTGTCATGCTCAAGAGCACTGGTGTGCTTTTGATACTTATTTGATCGATGTGGCTTCAAAATCCAGATTAAAGATTTCTTAAAAACTCCAGGGTAACGAGACTGCTGATACATATCTGGCATTGCCTTTACAAAGAAAAGTATCGAATATATGTGTTGATAGTTCTACGTCCTGGAAGGGTAACCATTACACTTATAAATACGTATACCATAGAGTTGTCATCAAAATAGTTTGAAATTTTCTTTGTGTTCCAGGTGGACAGCAGGCATTTCGGGTGGGGGGAGCGGTAGAGGTCTTTGGCCTCCTCAGGGGGATCAGCATGTCGGCAGGGGGGGAGGTGCGGAACCTCAGGCACTGGATCGTCCTAACTCTCAGTGGAGGGGATTGGCGTCGCCCCTAGTGGGGAGGGGCCGTCCGAGCTTCAAGGGTGATAATACAACTCAAGTACCAGCGGTCACCTGCTTCGGAGATGGGGGAGCCCTTCGGCTTCCCCAGTGGGAGGTCAACCGGTTGACGGTGACGGAGGTCATCAGGGCTGCAAAAAATTTTCGAAATTTTGTGGGACCCAAATTTTTAATTTTTGCTAATTTTTATCCAGTGTTTGCCAATTTTCCCTCATATTTTGCATAAATTTCCCAAAACTTATTTTCAAGAAGGAACTGCCGAGCCTCAGGGAGATCGGACTTCCTCCCATGGGATTGACGTGGCCTCCACGAGGGTGGGAAGGAGTCGGAGCGTCGGGGTGATAATACTCCTCTCCCATATGAGCATGTTTGAACTCTTACAAATATAAATTATCATTTTCTATTATTCAAATGGAGGTCATCTCTTATATAGCGGATTCATTTGGTCGTGCAAAATTGAACATAAATTAAGTTGCTTTGGATTCCACAAACTTGGGAAAATAACGTCACTCTATGCTGATCGTCGAAGAATGGTATTAAAATTTGCATGATAAACATAAAGAAAATTTTATGCCGATTTTATACCTAGGTATGTTAACATTATAAAGCATGGTTCACTTATACTTGCAGGAAACTCACTAAAGTCAAAATTTTGAAATTTTGCTCTACCAGAGTATTTTTGTAAGTTATGGCATGTAACCGCTATTTTGACAAAAGTGAAGAATACCAAAGCTGTATCTCATGATAAAACTCGTCATATATATAGTTAATGCGATATTGAGGTCACACGTGTAGCAGAAAACGCCAGGATTCCATCTTGGTCAGAATAGAAAAGCCCTAAGTGGTCACACAGATTTTAAAATTTTATTCATTTTAAAATTTCACTGAGAAAAAATGGCACACGAGGTTAAGCGTTCAAACATTTACACTGCTACAAGCCGAATATAATTTTAGATAATTGATTCATTCGATCGCGCGTCTGCGATTGTCACCGAAACAGATATTTTAGTTTTAATTATTAAATAGAAATTTTGGCGCCGGACTTGCTCGCTCCGTTTCAATAAAACTGCAATAGTCAGACAGTCAGACAGACAAAAAATTGTCCCAGCTTGCCTCGGCAATAGCCATAGCGGTTGCTCAAATACCAAACGAAACGCTAGAAAACTGGCAAAACCGAAAACCGATGCTATAAAGATATCTTTTCTGGATTGGTGCAGACTTTAGTAGCTGAAACGAATTGTGATATAATAAAAAAACAAACATTTCCTGTTAAAAAGTTGAAGAATAAAAACAATGATAAATTATAGGGTTCTGTCAAAATGTCACAGCTAAACTAACAGATGGCCCAATTATTAAGCAACAGTCCAGAATAGGTTACAACAGTGTGAGAATTTTTCTCTTACAACAACTTTCGTGCTTTAGAAGATAAATATTATTAATTGATATAGCAGCGATAATATAGCTATCAAAGAATGTATTAAGCCAAAACATAAAGGTTAGCTGTGTGTTCGTTCTCACAAGCTGCTATCGACATCTTGTTCCGGTATTGGTCAAAGTTTGTGGTTTTCGTAGCAATTGAAAAAAGCGTCACAAAATGCTTTTAGGAATATATATTATTTAAGCTGCGTTTCTGCATCTGCCTTCGACATCTTGTTCCAGTCTTGAACATAGCGCGTTTTTCGTGGCCGTTGAAAACACCCTCACGAAATACTGCTAGGAATATTTATTTTTATGCAACGTTTATGAATATGGCATTAACATCTGGTTTTGGTATTTTTGAAACTCACATGTTTCGTAGCAATTGACAACAACCTCGCAGAATACTGTTAAGAATGTAAATTATATGAGCTGCGTTTATGCATAAGCCATTGATATCTGGATTTAGTATTTGGTCAAGGTCGCATTTTTCGTATCCGTGGAAAACAAACTCACGAAATACCGTTAACAATGTATATCATTTAACCAGCGTCTATGCATCTGAAATCGACATCTGGTTCCGGTGTTGATCAAAGTCGCGTTTTTAGTAGCAGTTGAAATTTGAAATCAGACTCGTAAAATAGTGTTTCATTTTAAATTTTTACTATTTCTTCGAAAACAAACAATGCATTTGCATCTTTTCCTTACTTTAGTGCATCTGCTATCGTGTCTAGTTCAGGTATAGGTCAAATTATAGTTTGCGTAAGTACAATTGAAAGAAGCTTCTATAAGTAAGGTGTTTTGTTCCAAATTTCCTCTGTTTGTCATAGTACAAATGGCTATAATTGTCCAGCTATTCTTTTAGGTCGATGCTTCGCATTAATAAATGTGTATTGATTTGCCGCTGCTTCTATAATTTTATATATTTGTGGCACAGTAAAGGATCTACTTTAAAACAAGTAACGCAGACGCATTTACTGACATCGAATTTCAAGTCTTGTTTTCAGACACAATTTTCAATAGGCTCAGTTTTACACAGAGTACAGGTATTTTGTCCTATGCACACCATGAGGTTGCAGTACAGTGTGGAACAAGTTGCAATGTGGGGAGGTGTTAATTTCGGGTATTCTGCTAAAGACAAACAGAACGATTTTTACTTCGGTACGAAAATTTGACATGTCATTTTCGTCTGGTTTAGCTAAGCTAACCCAATGTTCATAAAAAAACTATATGCCACACCATTAATAAACAAACACGAATAGTCATATACAAACAATAGCAAAAGCAGTTTGATACTGAAAATTTGTTGTTAAACTGATACTCAATGTTGATGGTAGCATTCACACATGAAAGGCGTTAAATACCAGCACTTTTTAGTGACAAATCTTTCAAATGCGTTCAAGTATAAATACATAGTTCAAATTATCCTTTTTAAATCTTTGTTGATGCGCACTCTTTGTGAAACATTTGGACTATCACCTTTCTTAGCAATGTAACCTTAGTAGGCCAAATTGAAATGCATGTTATAATATAGTAAGCCTATCCTTGAGCCTTAGTTTGATCTCAGGCCCTTAATTAAGCTTTATACTAAGACTAAGCGTAAGCCGTGGGGTCCCCAACAACCAGCACCCCCATGCAAACTTATTCTTTTTTGTAACCATATAATGTACGCATTTTAAAGGCAACATGAGCCCGTTTTCTGATGATGTGTGTTCAGCGATGATATGCATTGTTCAAGCTTTAAGCGATTACAGCTACTTAAATGTTACGATGCACTGGATTTGGAGCACTTCGACACATGTAAAAACAATGTCACTGCTTAACTGTTGTGATAATAAGTCTACTCACTATATATAAACCAGCGGTAAAAGTTGAAAGTGGTAAATTTGTGTCTGCTAATCGGAAATATTGATAACACTGGATAACTATCAAATTCTGAATCACATAAAATTATCATAGTAAATTTAGGACAAAATATAATAATGGTAATGTGGAAATCACTGCTCGGAAGCGACAAGAGGTCACCCCTAACAGATGATCAAAGGTTAATATTATGCTTGAGAGGTGCTTCTAATTATTTAACTTGCGATAATAATTCTTTGAAAATCAGTGAAATATATGTGGGCTTTATATACTTTCCGACATTAATTTATTCATATGAGAAGCCGTACAGTGGAGATCATGCTGCTGTGAAAATCGCTTAAAATTTAAATTTACTCGGTATAAGATGGTCTAATGACGATTTCAGCATGAAATCTTGGAATAATTAACGTTTCTGGTAGCGGGCCTTTGTTTTTATTTGTTACCGCAGTTTTAACGAAAATTTTGCAATTACATTTTTCCTGTAATTATAACCACCACTATATATCATTATTTGCATATGATATTCTATTTGCGAGCATAATCATTACTGTATTTAGGCAGCTTTATTTGCGCACATTTCAGTAGTAAATATAAAGTATCTATACTGCATTTAAGAAACCTTATTTGCTTATGATATATGCTAAATTAAATAGAACTACATGAGAAAAATATCGAATAATTATGTGTTAACACCTGTTTAGGACTATGTAATATCAGATTAAACGTTTATATGCAGAATTCTGGTCACACAAGCTCATGGAGTAGGGGTTAGCCCTGAGGCTCCGACCACCCGCACCACCCCAAAGAATCTTCTTCCCCCTCGAGATTGGTGGTCCTATCACTCCTGACAACTCCGTAGGCACCCAATATGTATAAGCACCGCACCCCTCCTTGAGACAACAGGCCATCCCCATTGACCCGGATGCGGTCGTTGCCGGTAATTCGGTCTCTGAATACATTGTCGCTTAAGGTGAATATACGATATTTTATGTTGTACCTTGGATATGTTTTGGAAGCTAAAAATTCCGTCATAAAACTTCCTTGATATTGCTATTTTGGCCTTGTCATCATTCGGGCCGGACGCTATAATGTTAGAAAAAGAATAACTTAGAGCGGAGGGTTCGGGGGCGGCAACCGCCCAACCTAGGCTTAGCACATGGCTCATATTGGGACCTTAGCTCAGGCTAAAACTAAGTATATCGAGAATGGCATGGCATGCATTATACTTGTATTATATATACTTGTATATATTCTAAATCAGAAAAGTTTACAGAATAGTTCCGAGAGCGCAAATTTGCCTAACGTACATGTTTGGAGGAAGGAAAATTAAAAAAACTTTTGATATGTTGTTCTAAGAAAAGCTTACTCTGGCATTTACATATCCGAGTCAACTCACTTGTTTGGCACGTGTCCGTTGTGATTAGACAGCAAATAGATTATGCTTCGGCAAACATATATTATCGATACAAATCGACGTTTGCTGTGCACTCCAAACTTCCTCTCCAATAATTTGTTTAGTAATGTCCTCCTTAGTAATATACTATATAATCAAATACGCTCTTTCTTCTTTAAGGACAGGATCCTGTGCTACTATTAATAAGCGTAATACTTACACATATTTTTCTCGCAAAGGCCAAGAATTACATTCATCACACAATTATCGATACCAAACAATCCAAAATACAACTCTTTTTCGACGAAGAACTAGTTGGATCATCGGGTGTTGAGGTGTACGACTGTAATGTTTGATGAAATCTGATCTCTCTGGTAACACGTTCCTTCACGCAGTTTGTTTTTTGTTTAATTTTTTGTTTCCATACTGCACATCGTCCAAGCGATGGCAGCTACAATACATTCGAAGATAGTCATATAATACGCGCAAACTAACCGCATGTATAATACATTGTCTAGATAGTCAAAACCGTGAGTGCTTTTATTCAATAATTTTCTCGCAGCTGGATGTGCCTATTAAAAACTGTGTGTTTTGCTGTGATTGAAATAAAAATTACAGAACCGGCTCAGCGCGAAATGTTTTCTAGCGTGATTGGTGATATATTGCTGTGTATAAAATGTGTACGGACACAGAATCGAAAACTTTACAAAGCATGCAACCACAGTTTCCGTGTGCCTATTGTAAGAAGCTTTCAGCATTGTTGCATGTTAGCCGACCGTTTACAGCGGCAGTGCTTATACAACATTAGTAGCGGGCTATTATATGTATGATACTATCCGAATTTTCCACAAATGTCACAAACCAATAAATCACAGCAAAAGCATTATCGCATATAGCTTGCAATTAGTTTATTAGGTATATTTAAAAACTTCCAATTTGATTTTAGTGAGTTTAAGCAAATGAAAATTAAACATTTTAAAAAATTTTAGAACACCTTTTCTTCATTATGCATATTTCGAAAACCTAATCAAAATGGCGTCCCATGTCTGGTTGCCAATAATTATAGACTCGAATCGGGACCGGAGCATTCCGTTTATGCCAGCCTGTACACATAAATTAACAAAATGTCGGCTGATTATAACTTTAAAGTAAGTAGTATCGCAAGACTGTTTTATGACCAAATAAACTTGGCTTCAGCCATAAACTGTAACAGGTGTATAATTTGGTTAACAAAAAGACTTAGGTTTTGACCTCTTCATAGCTTCGTTTACAAGGATATTCCCATAAGTTCCAAATATATATAAATGTTACACACACTGTAAAAGGTCTGGTACAGTTTAGTGTGAAACAATTGGTTCACACAGTGAAATTACATAGGATTTTATTGGATTTTGAAGTAATTTTACTCTTAAAATAGATCTTAGTCCTTAATTCTAGCAGAAAGTTAGAACCGATGCTATGTTTCTTAGCATCTCGTATGCCACGAAATATTCATTATGAAAAAAAGTACAAAATTGAGGCAATCACTAATTACATATTACTGTTTGTGATAACGAAATCTACATAGATCTGGCCCATATGTAAACACCGTACTGGCTTATTAGTTCATATGTAACTATTGGATCTAGTCATAGTTGAACAAAGTCCATTGGCTTGATGAGAGTGGTAAATGGTTTCGGCGGGCGGGCGGGGTAGTACATATGAGTTAACCAAAAGTTGTCGGTGTCCCATTTTTCCAATTTTAACCACTTTTCCTTTCAAATCTTTGTTATTTTACTTATAATTGCAAAAATTTTCCCCACTTCTTCTTTGCGAGGAACTATACATAGCTACGCGAATACTCAGAGGAGCGGCAGTAAATATAGTTTGAGGTAGTCTAATTCTTAAAGAAGTTAACTCCAAAAGGGTCGGACATCCAATTAATCCCCCCAACCAACCTACACCCTTTCTCTCTTGCCCGTGGGAAATTTTAAACAGAATTACAAAGATTATAAGGGCTAACTTTGCGAAAATTATTTATTCATCCATTTATTTATTTATTCATTTATTTATTTATTTTTATTTATTTATTTATTAAGTTTATTTCTTTTATTATTTATTGAATTAAAACATGCTTTATTGATTTATTATAGATGAGCTCAAATATAAGTAAGCATTATCGAAAATTCCACAACGCAAAGGTATGAAGAAAAATCGTGAACGCACGATGGAGTAAAACAATCGTACAATTCGTGCTGTCAGCGCTAATGACTACAAATATGGTGTGCTTGTTTTACAGACTCGCCAAGTATTATATCTGGTATCGCTCTTAACAAGCATAATAGTCTATTATTTAAGATTTTTTCTTCCTCACAAACCATATCTGCTGCACTTGTCTTTTATAAAACGAAATCATTCTAGCGATATTGGTATCTCTTTTGTGTATGAACCGAATTAAATGTACACAATGGTAATTGCTCCGAAACCGGTTTCCTAATGCCTTCCTTAGTCTCTAAACTAAGCGCCAGACATCGTTTAATAGATGATTTTCTGTTGCTACGTCAACACGTGGAAATCACCATACCACGATACGACGACATAAAAATGAACCCTGTCTATGTCTTACAGTCAATAACTCGCTCGCGTACGTACAGTCATTTATATATAATAGCAGTACAAGCAACCAGCGAGAAACGAGAGAAATTAAGATAAAATAGCCGGAAATTACGTTTTAACAGTACAACGCAGAGCTGATTTTTTCGAAGCTTGCCTAGCATTTAATACGGCGTCTGGTTTTCCTTTTCTTAACCCGATATCTTGTCCTCATAAACTAAAGACATAAAAATGATTTTGTTTGACTTTTCTCTCGATTAATGATCGATATTTTGCTCTGCTAATACGCTTTGTTAGGCGGTAGTAGATAGTGACGGACTGATGATATGACGCGGCCTTTAAATTGGGGCTACTCCGCAACTATTCCGTTACACCTTTCCCAGATTAATAAAACCATTTTTACACGTTTAAAATGCATTAAACTACTTAGTACTTTGTTGTTTAAATGTGTTGGCTCGTCATGCGTTGATAATGTTTTGTCACGCTATGCATTATCTACATATGTTGTATTGCATTTCCAAATCTTGTTATTGCAACACTCTACAATCCAACTCATACAGTGCGTTGCGCATTCGAAAATAGGGCACAGCAAACGTTTCGATGTTGCCCGCACATAAGCACAAACTGAAAATTTTACTAAAATCCTATCCCGCTGGCTAAAGGCTAAAAATATATTACGAAATGTTTGTATGTACAATATGTATATACTTTGTATTGCTTTGTATGACCCATGTAAACTTTAGGGGGCGGATGTTATAACGTTAGGAAAAAGAATAGTTTATAGCGGGAGGTTCGGAGGGGCGGCAGACCCTAGATTTAATGTTATGTTTAGTACATGAATCATATAAGGACCATAGCTTAGGCTAAGACTAACCCTTAGGCTTAGTATATCGAGTACGGCATGACAAGCATTATACTTGTGTGAAGCCGTTTGTATTATATATACTTGTATATATTTAAAACCAGAAAGATTTACAGATAAGTTATGAGAGCGCAAATTTGCCTACCATACGTGTCTGGAGGAAGGAAAATTAAGACAAAGTTTTGATATGTTATCCTAAAAAGCTTACTCTGGCATTTGCATATCCGCGACACTTGTTTAGCACCGTAACCGACGTCAGAGATGTATTTTGTAGCTAATTCTGATGTAGCCATTATGGCTTCATTGGTACATATTCTTCTGTTATGAAGATAAATATTTTTGGTTAAGCAAAACTTAATGTAGCCGTGTTTCAATAAATGCCCTAAGTTGAGTTGTTGGTCAGATGCAAGCACATGTGTTTGGTGTCGACAGTTCCTTTAAAAATTTATTAATATTTTGTCCTCAATAATTAAATAGGTACCGTTCATAAGAGTCGTGTGATACAAAAACGACACATGAATTCTTATGGACATTTCTTACGTTCACTGACGTAATAGGCACCAACGAATTGATTCACATAGGTTACTGCTCAATGTAATTATTTTGTTGCATCGCAGAAGCTGTTATTCACGTATGTCAATATTATTGGTACAGTGTAAAATGAAGTTTGATAATTCGAGTCCAATAACAACAAAATTGACTTGATTATACTCTAGAAAGCAGTCGCTAGTATTCCCCAGTACAACTTGACGGCCTAACTGGGAACACCATCAAGTAAGCGCATATAGTATGAGTGCTTTAGGCAAGTAGAACTGGTGAACCACTCCCAGATCTTAGACTGTCACTTATATTATTTTTGGCCCGACATACGGATTGCAAAACCAGTGTTTTCACGGATTTCTGATATTTATTAGCGCACTAATTAATAGGTCTTCTGTGTATTTAATAAAAAACAATATAATTTTTCATCGATGTTTTTGTTTAATAAGAAGAAGAATCACTTTACTGAACGGGGTAAATGTGCTGGTGGTGTCATTGTTTGGAATGTTATATAAAATGTCACTATGATGGGAACAAGTTTGCTAAAAACTAAAGGCGTGTTCACACGCTCAAACTTTTTGCTCAAATTTTGAGCTCAAAATTTGATCAAAATTTGACGGTGATTTTTAAATGAAAATTTCAATATTTCAAAATTTGTGATCAAAATTTGAGTTCAAACTTTTTCAGGTAATACATCTCGTTCATGATTGGCTACAGGAACATTCATGAAATGTTTGAATTGTGTTCACACGTTCAAACTTGCAACTAATGCAAAAAATTTGTTTTCAAATTTTGATCAAAATTTGAGGTCTAATTTTGATCAAAATTTGAGCAAAAAGTTTGAACGTGTGAACACGCCTTAACGCTTGCTCGGTATGTAGATTTGAGAACGGTTGCGTTATATAATATATGCTATATATATCATTATATATGTATGTCTGTTTGTTTAGGTGTATATATGTGTGATATTTGAAGACAAATCATCCGTTTGCAGGCTTAATGTAAGTAATATCCGTAAGTATAAAGCTTGCCGTTTCGTTTTGGTTTTACGTTAACGTAAGCTGGCGTAGGACAAAATTAAATTACATATAAATAAATGAAATTGACAAAAAAAAATTGTTAAACAAAAGTGTTTTTATTTATAAATATCAGGTATTTGGGCAAACAATTACTTTACTTTATGATACTAGTACACATAATTATGCGTATAATAAAGGTCCTAAAAATTGTTTAAGCATGGAGATGTCCAAAACAACTCAAGAATACCAACCAACATGATAAAAATAGTCACTTTTTGCCAGTAAAATATAGATACTTCCTAAAAGTACAAACATGCACATGCAAAAACACACGCTTGTACAAAAATACACACATAAATGACGCAATAGTAAATGATCTATACAAAACCACACACACCAGTACGTATTTATAATACACACATGAATTCTGAGAGAACGACTGTGGAAAGTTTGTTTCTTTTGTTCGTTCGGCTCTTGAGACTGGCCAGATTTTATCGTCACAACCATAATGTTATGATGGCTATGATTCGTCGGCATGATTTGAAAAGAATTATAAGCCTTTTACATTTTGTGATCATTGAGTTGAGCTGTGGTTGTTGAGTGTGTGTTTAGCGGTGTATTGTGAAAACTTTTGGCTTTTTTTGTGCAGCAACGGTTGTATTTGGTGAGATTAAAATCAGAGCCAAGCCTATGACCGCACAAGCATAATATTTAGCTATAAAATAGCTGATGTTGTTTTATGATTTTTACTTGTCCACATTATATATATGGAATAATGTATCGTACATATTATGACTGGGCCTAAAGTTGTAGAATATAGCTAGTTTTATATTAGTATTGATTGATTGATATCGGTGCTTTATAAATAAATTGGCTACATGGTTTCTTGTATAAACAGCATTTCGAGTGTAGAGATCCCAATAGTCATGCTTTATATAAAAAAATCGATACTGAGCTGATACCGCTGAGTTACCAACTTTATTTTGGATTATATTTTAAGATACTGGTGTACCGTACACAATGACACTGAGATAAACCAAATGATTACATGCAACGAATAATGGCTTTTGCATCGGAAAAGATTTTAAAGTTTTGGGTGCATGTTTTTGCAAACACTAAATGGGCCATAGGAATGCAATATTCCTCTTCAATGAGGGATTCGAGTAACCTAGAGTGGTGTTACGTTTATGGTCTAAACAGTACTGCCGAGCCCAGGTAGTTCTGATAGAAGGCAACACTCACATCGAACCTTAGCGTTCGTTTACCCTTAAATAGGAACATTCATTTATGAACTATATCTCAGCGGCGGATTAGGCTAAAATTCACTAACATGCCTCAAAGCTACTTTGGCCTAATAAGCGTTACTACTACGCGATAAGCTAAGCGGTTAACCGTTAATGAGAGAAAAATACGGGTAAGATGAGCAGATGAGCGAAAACTTGTAACAGTGGCTCTCATGGCTTTCGTTGGAACCACAAAACAATCTTTGGGGGTGGTTATTTTTGTACTTTGTCTATCCAAATGTAAATATTCTTTTAGCCAGATAGCTTATATACTAACTCAAAATTCTAATAATACTTAAAATGTACATGTGTTGGCCCTGTAAAGTATTAATGAAAAGTTCTAACACTGCTTCTAAATCCATGAAATATGTATGTATGAGTAGTTCCAGGGTTACAGATCTGTGCAAATAATCTTACATATATTGATGTTTGAAGGTTTAACTCTATTGATAATGAAAAGCTCGAACAGTGCTTCTAAATCCATGAAATATGTATGTATCAGTAATTCCAGGGTTACAGATCTGTGCAAATAATCTTACATACATTGATGTTTGAAGGTTTAACTCTATTGATAATGAAAAGTTCTAACACTGCTTCTAAATCCATGAAATATGTATGCCTCAGTAATTACAGGGTTACAGATCTGTGCAAATAATCTTACATACATTGATGTTTGAAGGTTTAACTCTATTGACAATGAAAAGTTCTAACACTGCTTCTAAATCAATGAAATATGTATGTATCAGTAATTCCAGGGTTACAGATCTGTGCAAATAATCTTACATATATTGATGTTTGAAGGTTTAACTCCATTGATAATGAAAAGTTCTAACACTGCTTCTAAATCCATGAAATATGTATGCATCAGTAATTCCAGGGTTACAGATCTGTGCAAATAATCTTACATATATTGATGTTTGAAGGTTTAACTCTATTGACAATGAAAAGTTCTAACACTGCTTCTAAATCAATGAAATATGTATGTATCAGTAATTCCAGGGTTACAGATCTGTGCAAATAATCTTGCATATATTGATGTTTGAAGGTTTAACTCTATTGATAATGAATATTTCTAACACTGCTTCTAAATCCATGAAATATGTATGCATCAGTAATTCCAGGGTTACAGATCTGTGCAAATAATCTTACATATATTAATGTTTGAAGGTTTAACTCCATTGATAATGAAAAGTTCTAACACTGCTTCTAAATCCATGAAATATGTATGCATCAGTAATTCCAGGGTTACAGATCTGTGCAAATAATCTTACATATATTGATGTTTGAAGGTTTAACTCCATTGATAATGAAAAGTTCTAACACTGCTTCTAAATCCATGAAATATGTATACATCAGTAATTCCAGGGTTACAGATCTGTGCAAATAATCTTACATATATTGATGTTTGAAGGTTTAACTCCATTGATAATGAAAAGTTCTAACACTGCTTCTAAATCCATGAAATATATATGCATCAGTAATTCCAGGGTTACAGATCTGTGCAAATAATCTTGCATATATTGATGTTTGAAGGTTTAACTCTATTGATAATGAAAATTTCTAACACTGCTTCTAAATCCATGAAATATGTATGCATCAGTAATTCCAGGGTTACAGATCTGTGCAAATAATCTTACATATATTGATGTTTGAAGGTTTAACTCCATTGATAATGAAAAGTTCTAACACTGCTTCTAAATCCATGAAATATGTATGCATCAGTAATTTCAGGGTTACAGATCTGTGCAAATAATCTTACATATATTGATGTTTGAAGGTTTAACTCTATTGATAATGACTCGTACGATGCGCTATGCCCAAATCATTTATCACTTATAGATGCCTAAGGTTGCATTCGGTGTGAAAGAAAGATTCAACGCTGGTACAATAGTTCCGAAGTTACATGCGATATTAGCAAAATACAGAAATGTTTTCAGCCCAAAAGCGATTTTAATTTATTTATCTTAAAAAGAAGGAACCTTAGAACCACCTACATAATGCAATGAAGTATTCGTTTTGAAAGCTTGGACTATATCTGAACAACAGTTATTTTGTTATAGTTTGTAGTATCAAAATTGTTGTACATTTAACAGCATAAATTAAGACAGTTTCTGTTTATTTATTCTTAAGACCTGCATTTCGAGTTATGTTTCTACATGCACTGTCTATTTTAAATGAAATCATTTCAGCAAAAACCCATCTACTGGTTATATTAACAAAATCACTGTGTTATTTCAAAATCAAATATGGTTCTGCTCAGTCAATACACATGCCGTTTAATACCTTATATGAAAATATAACATTATCCATTTATCTGTTCATGAATTATAAGAGTTGCAACAAATTTCGCAAATTATATAATGAAAGCATCTTACACTTGTCGTAAGGAGATAATTTTGCTAATAATTATTGGAACACCAAAATCTTGATTTGAGTTTGCGTAGTCTATCGATTATATCGTCCGTAATAATGCAATTATTCCTCAGCGACGTGTGTCTTGCCTACAATAAACTAAAGCATGCCGACATATTCATCCTTGAGCTCAGGAACCATAGAAACTTGAGCGTATATAGTTATGTCAAATTAAATAGTAGAATTGGCTGCGATAATCGAAAAAGAAATTTATTTATATTTTATAATTTAAATTGGCTGGCCACAAATGAGGTTTTGCCCAGTATTAGTGGCCATGAAATAAATCTTCCAGTTTAGGTCTACACTGGTAGATACAAGTCCCGACGTCATCTTTGTACCAATGCGTGATTCGCGCTAAATTCTCTAAGATTCAATTGCTATGT